>JAARMF010000135.1:119586-138041 GCA_022844705.1 Toxascaris leonina | reverse complement strand
GGGCGGGAAAGGAGTGGGATAATGGGTGGGGATGATAGCGCTCACCCACAGAACTCTTTTCTTTTCCTCCTTAGCTGCTACAACGAACCTAGAGCCATAAATTTGAAAAACGCATCATTAGTGCAGATAGTGGTCTAAAGTCTTGTAGTAGTGATCACGTTCACTGACACCACTGCTAGCAGGTCTTTGTGTGGGATTTGTTCTTTGTGAGGACAAAAAAGCGTTGTTGAGGAAGAAACGGAGAGAACGGAACGGTAGGAGAGCAAGATTGATTTAAGGAAAGAGCACTGTAAGTAAGCAGGCTTTCATTTTAAACGACCAGATCAAAACATTCTGTGGAAGGTTATGATATTACGGCACTATAACACTGCTTCGTGAAAGGTTTCACAGCAATCATTTTTTACGGAAGGAATTCAGCCAACAAACAAATTTCTCAGTACTGATGCATTCAAAGAAATAGAACCTAAAGATATGGACGAACAACAGCAAAGATTTGTACAAATTGGATCACATAACGAAGGCAGAGAAATAACAAGACGTCTTCGAAAAAGCAGTTCACCGATTAGAGACGTGTTCGCAAGAGCAAATTCTCCACAAATAAGATGCTATTCAGGACAAGACAGTCGCCGTAATATCGATGAGTTTCGTTCATATATGTACATGATAAAATTGAAACGGGTTTTAGAGAACGATATACCAGAAATGATTTCTGCTTGTTGCTAACTGAGGCAGATTTGAAGTGAACAATAACAAAGATGCTAACTAAAGCTACCGAAGCATATTACACATTTCTTCACGCTTACACCCAATTGTGTGGAGGTGATATGCGACGACTGAATTTCGTATGAGTGCCTCTGGCCGGCTGCACCTTTGGAAACAAAAGGCGATGCGGTTTAGATAAAAGTAGGTGATACGTCGACAGTTATTGTCTCCGTCCCTCAGCACCCCAAATTTATTCGACTTTTCACTCATGCTTTTCCACTATTGATAATGATTCGTCGCGAATCGACCTCGAACTCACTGAGATGTATATTTAGATTAAAGAGAACAACATATCACTAGATGCAACAAAGTCCTGAGGTTTAAACGGAAATCCACAACGAACGTCAAAGCGAATCGTCGCATTGAGGCACTCGCCACTCCTCCACACGTACATATCATCGCCTGACTTGGTGACACCATAGTTGAAGAACTGATTGCATTTATGGTTGTTGGTTGGAACCTTCGCCAGAACATCACTATCATCTGCACCTTGGCACATCAACGGACACAGGTTGCGAATATTCTGAAACTTTGCACTTCTGCACTAACACTGCGTGACTTGCGAGAATCGCTCCTCTTTAAGGGCAGGAACGTATGGAAGCATATTTGTCCTTTTGTTGGCCTAGTGGCACTATTCCGAACGAAGGCCATCGTTTACACCACTCTAGTCTGATCGACTTGTTGGGGGGAATTTCTCTTTTGGGACTCTTGTAGAACTGCACAAGCTTGATTACTCATCAAAACCTCAAAAAGCAGACCATCAAAAGAGCCAATACATTTGGAACGGGAAAAGGAAATGCGCGCCAGAAGTCAACTAAATTCATAAATGTTGCATCAAAAATCTCCGGTTGGATTTTTTATTATTCCGCACAGTAAAAGGTTATGACATTAACGGAGGATAGATCCATGCTCGGCGGGTGAACACCAGTTCATTTGACATAAAGACCTATAGGCTGCACATTTCAATCAGGCCATAGAGTGGATCTTAAAATTGTTCTGGAGATGAGAAAAAGAGTCCTCAAAACATTCGATAGGACAGATGAAAATATTTGCTTAGGAGAGGAAGAACTTGAAAATCTGAGAGGCACGTGGGCTTTTTCGCCTTATCAGTAATGGTTTGACATAATCTTTTTATGGCAAAGACTCATACAATCGCATATTGTGATGATTTATGTGAACAAGTATAAGAGCATACGCGGACTGCAGGCACAAATTCGTCGAAGCATCCATCGCCAAAATCGGTATTCCTGATGTCTGTACGGAGAGCACATTGAGTCACGTCGGGATTGCCCTCTGAGTGCGCACACTCGATGCTGCGCTTCTCTTAATATCAATGGTTGGGTCACTCAAGCCACTTGCTGCACCTACTCCCTTCAGACTTTTTTGAAGTATTCCATCAAGCTTGCCTAATCTTGCTGTCCTTCCGGAATGGTGCTTTTGAAAGAGAATGAATGGGCTCTTGAAATAAAGGAAAGCTGAGCTAAATTAGTGCATACCAAAGAGGCATACTTCTTGAGGTTCGTGTGGAACGGATGAAGAGTAAGAAATATTTTGATCTTTACTAGTTTAACCACTGTCTCGCAAAACAGTCTGGGATGAAGGGCAGGGCAGAGTCCTGATTTCGGCAGTTTCTTTTTCTTTTTCCAGTCTTCGGCAACTCAAATGAATATTCTCTTCGCCACGAAAATCTGGAATTCCCTCACTTCTTTAAAGTCCTTCACGCATTTTCTGTAGGATGATTTCTGACGTTTGTACGAAAGCAACAACTATAGGTACGTGCGCCTGTTTTTTTCCTTTGTGATAGTCCCTTCGATTGCTAAGAACTTTGTAGTCAACGATGCTAACAAGTGCTTACTGTTTGTCTTCACACAATTTGCCACTTTATTGCGGAATACGGTCCCGAATGAGAAGTCAAGTATTCCTAAATCCTCCTGGCAATTTTTCCAGCTCTTCAACTTCCCTTACTGTAACACGTGAATCGGCTGCAGTTTTTCTGTTGCACGGGGCTACTGTATATATATTCACCGAATAACACTTGTTACTCAGTTGCAAAAAAGGGTCTCTATACATCGCAGCAATCCCATTTCTAATGTTTTAGAAAATATCCCCTTCCTCACGATTGCACTACTCTCTCCCCGGGATCATGGTCTCGCCTCTTGTCTCCAAGCCTGCTGATGGATGATCTTGCCTTGAGGGTTGTAACTGCAGAAGAGAGTAGTTGCAATATTTGTATTATTTAAATCCAAGCATGGCAAAGGAAACTTGAAGAAACTCACGCCAGTGGTAAGTGACTGTTATCTTGGACTCGTCCTTAAGAGGCAGCGCTAACGCGCATGCAAACGAAATAGCAAATACAGTCGGCGAACGCATCACTCCGTTTTCTTCTGGAAGATGCAAACTCTTAAGATTAAAATTGCGGTTATTTTTATAGATACGCAATCCGGAATGCAAAGATTACTCGTTACAATCAGCAGGAGATCTGAACAATGCTTCTTGTTGTGACCGTTGTGTAACGACTCTCTTTTCGGCTCCTTCAGATCGGATCTATACAGTAATGAAGTGTTCCCACGTCTCGACTACTTGTGATGCATCCATCTGAATACGCATTGAATTGTTTGTGAATTTGGATAACCAAAAACTCTCGAAATCATATTGGAAGCGAAATTTATTCGTAATAGAACGGTGAATAATCATAATATCAAAGTGCAGTGGAAGTGTCCATAAAACAGTTAACGTTTCTTACCGCAATAGTCACAGCTAAGAGGGATAACTGCCGGCATTGGCGACCTTAAAGAAATGAGCCTATAAACTCGCTTGGGCTTATGAAGTCACAACGTTTCACTATTCGGCATTGATATTTGATATTTAATACGAAAGATGCTTCGATAAACTAAAGTTGCAACGCGGATTTGAAACATGTTTTATTATAGAAGCAATTAATTCACAACTCAGGGCACTTGCAATACGCAAAAAACTCTCCGCGAATCGTCGAAAAATGTGAATATAATGATGAAATTCTTGACGTTAGAGGGCGAGAGATATGTAACGAAGGCATTGGAAGCTTATCGAACCGAACAACGATCGCTGAATTGGACAATAAGTCAGAAGCATTTTGACCATGAGGGGTGGTGGTATGCATGAACCGAATTTAGTGCGAAGTTTTATAGTAGAAAAGATGCGAGCGTGGGCCGGTTCCTTTCGCAAAACAGTGACGCACTTGACCCCGTCAAACACACCCCACCGACCGCAAGCAAGTTGTTACCACCGAACATCCGTCCCATCTGCCGGGCGGTGATCCGTTTCAACGGTGCACTCTAATTTTAGCACCTCCATCCCTAAAACCAACCCCTTATCATCGATTTGCTCTCATCATTATAAGCCAATAATAACTTTCACAAGCGATGTTACATGTACTTGCTGGAGATTGTACCATTAAAATTTTGCGATCATCTTTCTCGGGGGCAACAACGAAACATAATTTGTTGAAACATTTTAGAAGAAAAGTGCTCAAAGGATGTCTTTTAATTGTAAAGATTGCACAACCGGATCTGAGGAATGCTTTAAGAGTTAGGACAGTCTGTGGCATCAGAAAGTAAAATTTGCCATTTGTTTGTTTGGGTCCGAAGCAATGGAATCCTGTGGATTGTTCCAAATGGATAGTTTTGCTTGCCGAGTTATAAGCAGTGGTGCAAGTCAACACTACTATAGCTTTGATGCAATTAAGCGCTCAAACGAACAGCTCGTTGAGTATTTCTGATGGTTTCATCAGTTTCTTTCATTGAACAACCGCTGTGATCGAGCAGTTGAATGTGAAGGTGGGAAATGTTGAGCTCATCGATATGTGCTATACGACTGTATATATAAAATAACACTATAAAAACTTAAATGTCGTTAGTCATTGAAGCGAATAACATCCTTCTGATTGATATAACTGCTGCAAAGATACACGATCTGTTATATATAATTGCGATGCAAGCAAACATTACGAAATAAGTAAACATTTAATATTGCAAAAAATTGCATTGCAACAATGCCCAAATACATGAAATTTCAGTAAAAAGAGAAGGGGATTATTGGGGCAGAAAGGAGCCATTTAAAAAACTGCTGTCCATTATGAAAGATTGATCTGCACTCATTACGTGTACCCTTTTTCTCCGCGACACCCCGAAACGCTTTTGCAACTTTTCACTCCGCATTGTGATTTATTGCTTTCAATTCGGGGCGGAATTAAACACATGAATAAGGATCCACTGAAGGGTAAAAGGTAATGAACAAAGGATAGAGACATTTTTGACATGTGTGCTTCTATCGTTCCACATTTTTCTGTCTTTCTCTTTCTTCCTCAATTATCGGGTCCTTGGCAATTGGTGCAGAAATGTTGTAGTGCAGTTTTTCCTTTTTGTGTTTTATTGCGAAAGCATGCAATGATGCAATTTCTGCTATATGTAACACTAGATTTGGACTGCTGTGTTATCAAACTGCTTTGTAGGCGTTCTCTAGAGATGCAAACTTTGGCTTAATTCAGCCCCAGAAGAGGCAAACACCCTGCTCCGTATTACCTTTATAGATACTGGGAAGGCAGCTTATGTTCCGTTGATTGTATGAAGTCGGCGGATTTGTATCTTCGATGTGTTCCCGTGTCATGCCGGTTGTCCTGATTTTATTTCTTGACGTATCAAGACGCGCGCTAAATTCGTCTTGGTCCGATGAAATGCCCTTTCCATTATCGACATTGCGACTGAACCAACGTTAAAAAGCAACGCTGCTGTTTACAGCAAAAAAGGGAACGTTACATCTTGTGCTTTGTCGAGATGGATGGATAGGTAATTTGGAAGTTTCACTGAGAATTTCAAATTCCATCAGCCTGCATGCACAGCGTTGTAATAATTTGATTCACTCTTGACACGCTGCTTAATCTGACGTGCCGATCCGCTAATGTATATTCATTGTTTCTGTTGTGTACACTTCGTCATCTTCTGCCGTTTTCACGACCTCTGTGAAGGCGGTGTGCATATGCATTCAAGCAGTTTTAGTAGTGACCTCTGATGTTAAACAGTTGTTGAAACTGACCTGATCTAAAATAAATCTGAAGTGTGGCGATAAAGCATAGGGTTGCTCACGGCATTTGTTCAATACCTACAGCGCTTATCCCATATTAGCAAAACATAGTAATTTGATGCTCGTAGGCTGTACGTGAACAGTACGGTTTTGTATCGCATGCTGTGTTTGGGATAGGATGCAGGTCACCTAGAAAGTCTCATCAAAGTCTTTTTGCGATCGAGAGTGCCTAGGCATTTGATATGCGATGCACAACTCACGTCAAGCTTTTCCCACATTTTGCGTTTCTGGAGTATTTGTTCCATTCTTCGTAAATATAGGTAGGCTACACTTCGAGAACGGAAAGGTAGCCCACATTAATGAGCAGAAGTATACTTTTCATCAAAAAAGAAAGAAAGGTAATTGCATATGAAGTCTGTAAGCACGAATTCAATAGCACTCTGAGCTTCGTCCAACACTTCTGCAATAAGACAAGAGACTATCGAGGGTTTTCGACTTTCGCTTATGCATATCTTAGTTCTATTAATATTTGTTTTGTGGAGTTTTATAAGTTCTTTTTCGCTGTCCCTCGATTTCGGCATTTAAGCGAACAGTTCTCACATGTATTGAAGCTATTAAGTTTTGTGTTTACACAAATCTCACGCATTTGAGCCGATTATTCCGATTATTAAAGCAATAATGGTGGCCTTAAAACACTCCAAGACTTTCCTCATTAACTGACCGTCTGCTCGAAATGAAGTCCTTTAAATCAAAAATTCATAATGGCCTTCTTTGCCATCAATATAGTGTTGTAAATTACTGCCTGCAATTAAACAAGTAGGAAACGCACCATTGAAGCTGCACGATATGTGTTATTGAGTCGATCTCTCGCTTAAACTCTTGCGCAGAAATATTTGTTCGTGATGATGAGACGAGTGCAAAGCGAAGGCAATTTTCAGTGTTGTTTTGATGCCTGTTGATCTAATTTAGGTGGCGCATATCAGTTCGATAGAATATTCATGGAGGAGGAACGTTTCGCATAACTATCTAAGAGTGCAAAATTCATAAATGTTTGACGATACTCCTCACTCAAGATGGTGCGTCTATGCTGACGAATTTTCCAGGATATTATCGAATTTCCTCGTTAGCAGAAATGTTTTTATTGAATAAAAATGCTAGTGTTTCTCAAGGTTTTTGATGACATGAGATGTTACATGAGGATTGCTTTTACCTGAAAGCTGACAGAGAGGACGAATGCTCTTCTTTTCAAGAGATGGGAGGGAACTTATTTGAAATGGCATGTCACACAGAAACTGTTCCGTAAAAGCGTTGAATATTTTCAAAGAGCCTTCAAAATTTATTATCCTTCATTGTGGAGTACTGCAAACAAACATCGTCACCACAGTTCGTTACATAGAATGTATCGAAAACGTTGAGAAAAGATCCACTTCGTTAGTTTTTTATAAAGCTTTTCTTGAGTGGCATAAATCCGACCACGAGGCATGATTAAACACTTCCAATCGTAAATCTTCGAAATACCATCTCCTCAAAGCGGATTGGTTGTTTTGCATCCTAACTGTACAACATTTCATAGATATTCGCTGCAAACGCATATTCTGCTTGCTGTGCTGAAAACAACGTTGACATAAGGTCTGTAGTTGTGCTAATGAGTCGTCAAGGAATAATCGATCTCCACAATGTTACTGTGCCAACTCTAAATGCTTTCCCATACGTAATGTAGTTTCCTCTCTATCTCTCTCCTCCACATAAATATTGCATCCCAAATATTCCGCCAAGCAATATTCACGCCCTTTCTTCTTCATTTTCTTTCCTTTTTCTCCATCCCATTAATTCCGCTTCGAGATGTCCACCGTGCTTATGCGTAATCTGACCGTGTTGCCTTTACCCAGTTTCTTTATTGAGATGTATTCTCAACTTTCAAGTCTGCCAATTGAATCCATCGCTATATGGATGTTTACTTTTTTAATTGACACCAGCTACACCCAAGTTGTCGGTTTCAATGCAAAATCGCTGCGAATAGGCTCGCAAAATCAGATTATTCCAGCGCTGAATTAGTGCGAATATATGTATATTTGCTTATGGGCCAGTCTGTCTTACGCCGCCAATCACCACACTACGAAAGTTGCTGTTTATATTTGGTGAGTATAACTGAAACAGTGCGATGATACCTCACCGTTAATTTCTTTGAGTCGACGGTTTATGGTGCCCTTCAACGTCGTTTTAAAGCAAGTAGTTGGATGCTGCCCACGTTTTGCAGTCGACGACTCGTGAAATAAGCTACTTTTATAAGAAAGCGCATTAATATGCGCTTATTCGCGTTTAATTAGTTGAATGACGCAAGCATCTTCACTTCCCTTCGATGTTATTCTCATTGAGCTCGTACGATGGCGAAATTAAAAATTGTGAATTAAGCCAAAATCAACTTCGATCAGGAACGAAGCGAACACGAAAGAGAAATCAAGCATAACAACTGCAGAATGAGCAACTCGGCTAGATCATAAACCTGATGAGGGAAAGGATAATATGACAATGCTTAGACCCTTAAGAGCTCCAAACTGCTGCATATCGGCACAGTTGGCTTAAAGTTGTTCCGATCCATAAGCTGTTGTCTTTACCACTCGCTCTGAGCAAGATTCTTTCCACTGCCTTTGTATGGCTGTGCTGAGCGCAGTCATCCCAATTCTTTCGTTAGGTATTCAGAAAGATTAATTTCGGTAATGCAAACGAGGAGACCGAGTAGCGAGGAGCGGATGGAGTGGAGTGAGGAAGGGGTGGGTTAGGTCACAGATTGCCGGATCCCAAATAAATGGCCTGTGTCGAAATCGAAAGTGCGCGTTTAATGATCGCATCATTGAGATATGTACATCATAGAGGATGTTGATTTATTGCGCACCAAAACGCGTCGAAAGCCGGTTTCTATGGCGTCTTTAGACGATGATCCAACTAGGACGATGGTGTTCACCATTTTATGCACTAATTGCACCACTTGGAAAAATTTTGTTCGAATGCTAGTCAAGTTGGTTCTTTTCATTGCCGCTATGGAGAGGAACCTTTGAGAATGAGTAGATTTTTATGCTTACCAAATTACGCTGATTACGCATTCCAGTTGTGCCGTTTCAGCGATTTCGGCGGTACACGCCGCAGCTCTATCACCCATCGTCAGGGTCAGCAGCAAAAGCCTTCTCCGGTGCTCAGTTTATTATGTGCTACACTATAACCTGCAAGGATATTGCAAAATGGCTGTGCAGTTTATTTTTGTTGCAAACGATTTTTTGGTCATCTCACAATAGCCGTACCCTTCAAACAAAAGAAACAACCGGGACCCTTTGCGTCGAACCAACTCTTCTTATAATGTTCCACTTACCTCAGCATATCAAAAACCTTGGAAGACACTGGTCCTTGTCTCAAAACAGCATTGCAAAATCAGCACTATATACCTCTGCACATGTCTTCTATCAGTGAATTCCATATGTTAAACAGAGTTGTTACTGAGTGAAGGAAGAGAGCTTGCAACTACCACCATTGTGGCAATATGCTAGAACATTTTTGGGTTTTTCGTTGGGAATTACCACCAATTCTCCACTTATAGCAAAGCGCAGTTTGATCTTCTGATCCCCTCAAATTCAGAACAACAATGACGCCTCGATTCGTCTTTTGCAAGCGTGTACCGCTTCATCTCTAACTTCCTGATTTCTGACTACTAAAACATAACCCATCTGTCCATCAGCTGCTTATTGTCGTCTAGCAAGAAATAAACTTTCTACTGGAGACATCTACTCTACTGTTATGTTGTGTGAATGAAAAAAATCTAGGTCTTAATAGTCTTTTTCGCCGAGAATTGTATAGACAAAACATGAAATTATTGAAATCGATGGGGTGCTTGTGGCTTTGGCACTTCATATTTCTTTAACACATAATAGCACGAGTGTTCGGACATGATTGCTGAACAAATGATTTCTCAGTGAGTAGAATGCTTCTGAAGGGATCGGTTATATTTTTAATGCATTCTTGCAAAAGTGCCAGCCTATTAGATATGCTTTTGCCTTTACCGAACCACTCAACCTAGGGGAGCACAATTAAACTGCCATAATCTATACAATAATTTGGCTCATGATTCAGATCGAATCATGACTTTCAAAGGGATTTGTAGACATTTATGAGTGGTAAAAAGAAATATATATGAAGACATTATTCTGCATGCACTGGTTAACTGTTGGTCATATGTGAGAAAGGTTGCTGACAGCGTACACCATAGGATGAAGAAGTTCATGTCGTGCCAGCTCCTCTTTGATACTCCTCCACCTTTTACTCATTATTCCTGCTTCTTCGCAGAATATGCGAACAAAAGAATTCCAGTAAGCGGAGTTTTCGATTGTGTTTCCCTTAAACATGTAACACTTTATTATTGAAAGCCTTAAAATCTAGGTTTGACCTTTGCAAGTTTATATATATTACTCAGTTTGGAGAACTCGCATTCACGCGTCATGTTCGTTGCACATATGGACGAGCCTCTACGCTTGTTCGGTTGTTTCAAGTCAAGCAGGGAAGCAAAAACTGTTTGGTTGAAGAGGTATAATGCTCATCATACGAATGCTTTCTACCGTGTTGAACGTTGACCTATCAAGTTCAAGAGCAGTTATAGACACTGAAGAGTGCAGAAAAGTTTAACACATTCCGCGCCGTGTTGCACTCCGTTTCACGCCATTCGAGTGTCACAAAAACGAATCTCTTGTGGTAAAATTTTGAGAGGTCGTGCGCGAACGCATTGTTGTGCATGCTTCCCACCTAATGATAGCATACGAAACGAGGGAAAGAATGCAGCACAAGAGCTCATTTTGTCAGACTTTTACTGTCACACTACTGGTTTTCTACCTGCTTTCCACAGACTGCAAATAAATTCAAGGCACCTAGTGAAAAATATGATTCATTTATAATCTTTGAAAGAATAGAGAGGAATAATAAAGGTGGCATGGCGAATGGAAATATTCACGCGGTTTGTTGCAACAGTGTACACTTCTACGACAGCATCGTAATGAATGAATACGGCAGAAATGAATCGTGCAGGGATAACATTATGAAGAGTGGGGAACCAATCGTATAAGAAAATACAGCGCCTTGAAAGAGGAACTAAACAGTGCCGATTATTAGGCGATGTTTTTGCAGTTTTACACAAAAGGAGACTGTACACGGAATCCGCTCTCTAGTGCTGGTGTGAAGAATGATTGAAGAGTTTGTTGCTTCAAGGTTGCCTGCGGCAAAGATGATGCATGTCGTATGGGGACAGTCTTAATTGGGTCTGCGGCGGATTTTGATGGCGTATCATCCCCCCTCCACCCCCCCACCCCCACACCATCGATCACGTTATCTTCGATCACTCTTTAATACCGGCTCGGCTCATATCCTCCCTCATCTTCGCTTTACTCGATGAAATATACTGAAGAAATTAATTTAGAAAGTTGGATAGTGGCAAAGATTGAGGGATGAGGCGGGTAGGGGGGAGGAGATGTTAAGGGGAGAGGAAATTGCGAGGGAGGATGAAAGTGACGTTTTCCAGACCATTATTAGAGCAAAAAACAACTGTTTTGAGCGAATGGATGATATTAAGGAAGTTATTTTTGGCACGCTGAAATAAGAAAGCTCTTTCCCAGTAGGCCGCGTCAAATTCTTTTTTCTTTGCTCTTCAAAATCAGTACTAATATTTCCCTTTTTCTTTTCTAACTGCGGGTCCATTGTCTAAATTTCATCAGCTCCTTGATGTATGAATTTCAAAGTTGCTAAAGATCTTGTTTACATTTTTTTTTTGAATTTTTGCTCACGTTTAGTTCATCGGTGAGCAGGAAATAGAAGCAGTTCGCGCGAAATAACGACGTCACAACTCTCTCTCTCGATTGTCCACCTAACACTACCCTACAGCATTTGTTACTGATTCAAAGTTTTCAAGCCGCACGTGACGTGAGCGAACAGAAACGGCCGCAATTTATAGCATAATAGATTAATAGAGACATGGAAGCAAGTAGTGTAACGCAACGCAATTATTTTTATATGATGTGCACAGCTGTTGTTTCCTCACTGTCATCCTACGAGCTGTTTGCTAATCCTTGCATCTTTTGATATGTCCAAGCACAGTGCAATCCCCTCTTGATGTCCGACATGTCACACAACTGGTCTACTTCTATTACCTCCCTGTCTGCTTTTGCTGCTTCATCTGTTACAGCACTGCAATACCTATTCGCACAAGAAAAAGGTGCATAATTGCATGTCGCGGGTTGCTTTGCTTCATCTTTTGAACACTCTTTATGGGTTTCACAAGGCATGAGTTCATATGTTATTTAATACGACTTGAATGCTATACTCGTTTGAAGAAAACCACTGAAAGATAATTTTGTTGGAAGTATGGAACAGCTAAATGGCAATGATGGCAAACACCTAAAATGTTCTTGAGACGGGCGAGCGAAATTGCAGAGCCTATTGCGTTAACAGTGTTCTTTGAAACCTTTTCAAAAGAAATGGTGAAGTCGGCCACACGATTTGGAACGATGTGCGCCTTATCGTATCGCCATCTGACCTGCCAGCTCACAACTCACTAGAATAGTTAATTATGAAGAAGAATAGCTTCATATTTCGAATTGTTCAAAGCGATACGCAAACCTCGAATGAAATGTTCGCTTGTTCTAAAATTCTCCTGGTATATATTGGAAATACGACAAGCAACAAGCGCATAAAACTTGTTTAGTCTCCTTAAATGTCTGTAATTCTTTTCAAAATTCATAAACCAATGCAATTCATGGAGCTGGGAGATGCGCATTATACTCGCTGAATTTCAGTGAAAAGGGCGACATTTTACCTGATGACACTTTTGGGAGGTATGCTCACTCATTAGACGTATAGACACATCGCAGCCAACTCATCAAAAACTTCCGCAGGGAACAGAGTGCTGAGCAACCGCCTAGGAGTTCACTCACACAGTTCGTTCCGATGTGTGCAGATGCGCTGTGGTGTACAAATGATCGTCTAACGGCAACGTGGAAGTTACCTTTGATATGATTTGCGACACATTAAAATGCGACAGGCAGACACAATTCACTGAAAAATTGAACATTTCGCGATGAAAGATAGGAGATCACAGCTGCTAACCTTTTGGAAATGACAGCGCCTGCAGAAATGCGTTCACCTTGCATGGAAAGGGTATCAGTGTGAATGAGAAGAGGTCTTAGCAAGTAATCAACGTGCATTATTCGGATGTCTTTGGTAGTGAAACATGCTGCATCAACTTCATAACTATGTTATATGCAGGATGTAATGATGCTGTGATTATTTACAGCGTTAACTATATGTCTGCGAGAAATGTGTGCTTTTGCACGATTTCTTCTTGTGAACTTGTTTTGAAGCAAGAAATCGCGTTTTTGATGCGCTCACACAATAATACAGCGCCTGAAATCACATCCTTTAATATTTATAAATACTTTCTAATGCTGTTGAATTCGTTTCTGTTTCAGTGATCGAATTCAATATTACTCTACAATACCCGCAACACATTTCAGTGAATACTGCAGCAGTTTATTAAATTCTCTATTCCGAAATGAGAGACGAATATATAAATGCAAACAATCACGTATAAATCCGACTCGATTGCCTTCATTTGTATTTAGACCACTATCCACCGATGACATCACTTCGACTCTTGTCGAGCACGTGTTGCATTCAGTTTGGATTGCTTCGGCGGTTTAAAGTCTAATCGTGAGGCTGCAATTGTTGACAATCTCTTCAACTGGTAGCGAAATGTAACGATGGCAGATTGCAAGAGAGACTGCTGAGCGCTACAAAAAAGAAGATTGCTTCGAATTGTCTCATTATCGCCATGATGGGTGGTAGGAAAGCGTCGTAGGAAGCTTGTTATTTGCCATAATTAGAATGCAAGAGGATGTTTCGAAAACGTGAATTTGAGAAGGATTTCCGGAAACTCGACGGATAACAGGAAAGATTACGAGAAATTAATTGGTGATGCATTTTGCACATTGCTGTTCCATCTTGGACATGATTGCACTCGAAGATCACTTCGGTTTGGTGTGAGCCGAACAACAGACTGCTTTCTTAAGGAACGAATCCCAATTAAAGAAGAAATTCATCGAAAGAAACAAACAATACAATTCATTGAAAGGTGGTGAGCCACCTCCACTGTTGCAGTGAGAAAACTTTTAAGATGAAATTTTGAGTGAAATTTTGGGATGGCATAATATTTTGATAAATGCTTTTGCTTTGATACTAGTGAACTTTCTTTCACACTTGCTCAGCTCTCATGTTAGAACAGCAAGCAACTTTCCATTTGTTGAAGCTATTCCTTGAGAAAGAAATTTTGAATCAACGGCTGCCAAAATTTCGCCGAAATTTTCTTTCTTGACGTTCTGCCAACTGCTATTCTTGGGGATATCGCAACAGCTTAACAGCTATAGGTTTTCTATGAGAGCTTTGCTACAGGCTTGAAAGCATCGGAGCGGAAGCGCTAAGGAAGTTGTACGGTCATTCCAAAACCTCCGCTGAAAGTGCTTTGTTGATAGATTCTTCTCGCACGCAAGCCAAATGCGACAAACGAACTCATAAATGCATATTTTTCATATAACGTTGCTAGGAGTGTGATGCCAGTAGCACGCCAGAACTCATGAGTAAATTTAGGTCTCCATTCACGCTGTTCTTTAATTCGCTGATATCCTGAATGATCTGGATTCATAGTGATTCAAGCACATGCGCTCTCACTCAAAACATCTCTGATATTTCACCCTACTTCATCGACGCTTAAAGTTTATGAGCAAATTTCCTGTAATGTATTTTTTCAGTTTGTTCGGCAATTTCTATAGAAATTTCCCCATAGAAATAAATGCAGCAATAATTTTTGCCTTTTCTGGTTTTTCCTCGTCTTGATTCCTCTATGAAAAACAAATGAAATTTACATGTTATGTTTTAGTTCTAGGCAACTTTGTCTGCTGAAGCAATTGCGAAAAACTTTAGCCTTGGAGAAGCTGAGATCGATAAACTCTCTAATAATTGCGCCCCAGCATCTTTCACTCGGATTAGGCGTCGAAGACAATAAATATTAATGTGCGCATAGGGGTGGATATTAAGGCGATTGAAACGTCTCCAGGCCACAAGTGGGAAGCTTCTAAAGAACTCCAGACGTATAATCACTGCGACTATTGGTGCCTCGGTCAGCGCGATTAATGCATTTACCCTAGTGGAAGCATCGCAGAATGCCTCAGGCGAGATTTCCTCTGTGCTCAGATATTCCGTTTGCCCCCGAAGCATATTGAGTGGTGAAAACAAAGGACGACGTATGTCATTCAAGAAATGTGCGTTTGATTGGTTAAGAGTGCAGCAGTTCGATGTAGGGCAACCATCACTATTCCACCTGCAGAACATATCCCACTCGTGCATTTGAATTCAGCATGGTTATGAGAAAACTTAGTTTAAAAAATCTTTGCGCGGTTTGTGAGTCTGAAAGATAATCGTTGAGGTAATTAGGCACCAAGATGCATTATTCATCACGAGAGGTTCAAATATGGCTCAGTTGAACGTTGATGACTGCCCGAAACTGTCATCAGAAAAAACCAACATTAACCAGCGGAGCGCTAGGGGGAAGTTTTAAAAAGGAATTCCTACAGCCTGAGCATGTTGGGATACATTCAGAGGTAGGTGGGATTTAAATACATTAACAAGAAATTTGTTGGTTTGGACCAGATTTTGGGAGCGCAGCGCCCGAGCGTCAAACATCTCGAAAACTGAACTCCGCGCTTCATTCTTCTGGCCACTCAAGACCAATAACGTGTCCGAATTCTTTCAGGGCATGTTAAGTGTCCCGCTAATTTTGAATTTTGGAAAGTGAAAAGAAGCTTCAAAAAGTTCGCGAGAAGTCCTCTTGAAAGGTTCCACTTCATCGCACATCACGAAATGCTATAAATTTTTGCTATAAGTGCTATTTAGCAAAGCGCATGAGAAATGAGACTGCTGAAGAAGAGGCCTTTTCGACTCATTTCCTTCCTATCAAAATAGCTAGACGGCTCGAGCTGCCACTGCCTCTAGATGAAGTCCTCATGTTTGCTCACACAGTGATATGAACGCGGAATATATTTCACCACGAATGCTCCACTTATTTCATTCCTTTACCACATAGTTACGGAATGCGTTTCACCCGTACCGGAGATTCTATAATATGAGAGCAATGAGTAGTTGACGCCTATTTAGAAACTTTATGAAATGAATGAAAAGTCAGATTTTCTAAGAAATTGTGGAATAACATCAAGAATTGTATATTCTGAAAGAGAATCGCTACTTTTTCGAAGCTGCGAATAGAACAGAAACAGTGCACGCAGTTGAATGAGTGGCTTTTCGTAAATCCACACCTTGGTGTCGAATTCTGGAACATCCATGAAGAAGAGCTGCAGCTGCATCCACCCCACTGCTTGTGTGTTGTGAGTTGGCGACCGTTGGCGAGTTCGTCTGCAACGGATGGAACATTTAGTAAAGCCTTTCTTAGGTTTGCTTATACTTTAACGAATCTATTTCGATGGTAGAATTTTCATGGTGAAACGGCACTGAAACGTTGTTCCAAGATTGTGAATGTTTCGAGCTGTCATGGTTCGAAGTTCAAAGTTCAGCTACACTTGTCGGATGACCCCTTCAGTCACAAACATATTTTAACCGGCCAACTGCGGGCCAGATTAGACTACTAGCTGAAGGGGATGGGCGCTGTTTGATAGCAAAGAACAGAAATCTCGCTCGTCGCTGAAGGTGGAAAAGGATCACTCATACTGAAGGAAGAGTTCTTTGAAAAACATCGAATGATTGAAACGTTTCCTTCCCAAACAGAGTCCTCAACCACAATTCCCTTTCGCTCGCTCTCTCCATCGTTCCTCTATTTCGCTGTTTGCGACGATGCATGAAAATATAGGGATGATTTCCGAAAAAAGTCAACGCCGATGAATTTCTGGCTGAGGTGAAAAACAAGGATATATGCAAAGGTTCCAATCAAGACAATAGCCTCCCTCCGTAAGAAAAAAGTGCATAGAAAAAAGGCGACGATCCGCGCATGCGGTTTCGATTTTCAATGATGAAAAACGCGCAGAATATTTCTCAGCTGCAAATTGCAACTTCAGTTTCATTAATAGAACTGAACTTCGTGGTCCGCAGTTGCCTTAATTGCTGTTTAACGCTTACCAAGCCAAAGCATTACATATAATGGAACCTTTGCATACATCCTTGTTCTGAAACGGGAAAACAGTTGTCATTTACGAGTTGGATTCAAAAATGCCTTAGATTGAAGCTCAAATGAACGGCGTTCCTTGCCACTTTCTATAGACTTTGTAAGGGCGCGTCATCATATAGCAAACGCACATTTCAGCGATCCATACATTTCCTCGCGTTGCACATTTCTCATATTTATGTACTCATAGTGGTCGGTTTATTTGGGTGTCTCGCTCGGCTACTCTTGCAAGAAAGATTTCAACTTTTGCCAAGTTACTACTTTACTACGTCACAAATCTACTTTAGAAACTGCAGATTATGCAACAAGAAGTGTGGAAGGATTCGGGAGCCATCTTTTTCATAGCTTTTTATGGTTATTTATGTCCGGAAGTGTAAATGACAGCACACCGCAAATGTGCTAGTTTCTCTCTTCACAGTGGCGAGTGCTGAGGAGGACATTCTAAACAACATTTAATATTATTACTACTCGATGTCCACGCTAGAAATCTGCAATCAGTGTCCACCGGTGCTGAAAACTTCAGCGCTTTTACAAAACTGCCTTCACATAGTGCATTGTGCAATTCTCCCTCTGCTGAGAAAACCCTGTACGGTTGCGTCAGCTTGTGCGATAGTTTTGACTTGCAAGTTGAAAAATTTGATGCACTTATTGTGCACTCGCTTAAGCCGTTCTTCGAAATGATTCATCCATATTCAGAGAAGTTACGTGCGCCCGCACATTCGAATTTATTTCCACCGGATTGGTTGTATACAACTGCTTCGCCCAGAACTACACATCTTTCGATGGAGAATCGGTTAAAACTTGAATGCATTTCCACACGCTTTGTAGCACTTGTTGTCACTTTATGATGGTGACTGAACAGCTCGAGGGATTGAAAAGTGTACAACCTCTTACTCATATCCTTTCCCTCTTCCCTTCACATATTTCGCATCTGTCTGAAGGTTGTTTCAGTTCAGCTCAGTTCTAACAGATGCCTACTTTTGGTGTATGGATTCTAAGCATTTGCTGAGAAATACTTATGGTATTTGCACTGTGCTATAGCAAAAAAAAAGTGATGAGCGAAACGATGAGAAAGTCTATAAAAACAAGAAGAACTCAACCTGCTGAGATAATGAGTTGAAAGCTAACCTTAGAGGAGGTCATGCCAAGGGCAAATCGAAGAAATCGAGCAACACTGGCGCGGATGTGAGTCAATCGAAGCGCATAAATAAAAGGATTGATTAGCAGTTTGAGCATTACCTGTAACACACGGCTCCCATTTTTGCACCTCACTATGCTCGTCACCGTAATAAGTAGGTGTTATGCAACTCACTAAGTCTCGGGGGCAGCCACCTGTGGGTCTTCAACAGTCGTCTTTTTTTGTTATCCAACATCCTCTCCCCCC
>JAARMF010000135.1:104333-119551 GCA_022844705.1 Toxascaris leonina | reverse complement strand
CTTCATTCAGGAATGTAAGTAAACAGTCATCTCCCTGGAAACGTTTCGTCCGTTCGAATCATCGTATTCTTTCTTCTTTTAATGAGTTAATTTAAACAAACCCAGCCCATAAAATTAGTTCCATCAGGGATTGTATGACATATGGTCTTATGCAACAATCGGGCAAATAAGTTTTTTTCCAGAAGTTCGCCATGGTTGCATTCTGCCTTTATATAACCATGGTTTTGGATGTATTGGGCCGTCACAGGTTTTATGTGCTAATGTTGGCGATTATGAAAATATATGTAAAAGATAGGAAATATACGGCTGATAAAAGCGAGCTTTCTGAGAACAAGATCGCAACATCGAAAAAACCTTCAGTAGTGCAAAATTTGACTAATGAAATCGGTCGAAAGTTTTATGCAGTACGATGTGCATAACGTCTGATGTGACACCGCTATGGCATTCAGAATTGAATTTATTGGATCCTCAATATGGTTTTCGTTTGATAATTATCGGTTGGAATGATTTTCAGATTTTCAGTTCGGATAAAATGCAGTTGGAAGGATTTATTCGGATCTTTCGGGGATATTTTTGCTGTCAATATGCAGTGATCGTTTAATCCACTGATGTTTACATTCACAGCAGAAAGAGGTTTGGAACGTTAAACTTATGGAAACATTTTGAAGTTTTATTGCACGGCGTATGGCAACTTTCATTGCTGTCCAAATGAACAATTATTTGCCACGTTATTCAAATAAATTTTTGTAGCGTTGAAGGAAAGCAGAATGAGCAATAATTTCAACGAGGGGTTGTTGATGAACAATGAGGACCTCAATGATTTAAGAGAAATATTTACTGAAAAGTCAGTGAATGTTGTTGAGTTAACGATTACTTGCAACTGCGAAGTGAAAAATACTCAAGTTAAACATCCACTCGAAAGGAGTTTCACTAAAAATTCTATAAAAGCAACATCTGAACGTCTCGCAAATGTGAATGTTCCGAATTTCCGTCACCTTTTCATAAAAAACTTGCTGCCATACAAAGCGAATCAAAATATCCTAAGGGTGAGTTCGAATTGAATGAAACGTCTTCATGTCGGTGAATGAACAACTGCTCGAATGGGAAATCATTGCAGCGAAAAGCATTGGAGTGATCAGTTACGAATTATTCAACACTTCCATAATTTATCAACACATTTCAGCACCTCTGCAAATGCGATCAGTACTTTCGGCATAAATCTTGGTCCATGATGCCTTCACGGACTCAGCGAACGGTAAGCACATTATACTCTCGGAATTACCGAACAGATTCAAGGATGCTTCATACTTGATCGATTTTTACTGGAAGTAAATTGCTCACATACAAACTAAGGTAATCCATAGGCCACAAATTGCCTTAGGTTCAAATAAGTATCAACTCGAAGTTTCGGCGTATCCTCGAGTGCTCGAAAGACGTGCTGTCTTCGAGGCGAACTCTTCCGGCAAGATGTTCACTAGAGCAGATAGTCAGAGGCAGTAAGGTAGGAGAGCTCCTTCAGTTCGATAAACTCGTGAAATTGAGTGTTAGGAATCGAGACCCGTGAGCATCCTGATCTAGGGCGGTCTGGACACTGAGGTCCTCAGATTTTGCTCGGATCGGCGCAGTGGATCTCGAAAATGAATTACGTGGGGCGCGTGGATAGCGAAAAATAAGTGTCGTTTTCAGATGAGAGCTCCGCAATGCTTTTATGCTCAGAGACAGCATATGCATAGCAGAAGGACAGCTGTTTGCTCAACAAAAGTTTCTTGTCTGAAATGCGAACGCTATATTTACTGAAAGTTCTGCTTCGCAAGAGCACCACGGAAGTGCGCTGGCATCACATCAAACTGATAACGTTCTTCAGTGTGTTGATGGATGCGAATGGCGATCGGTCAACAAAGGAGAAATCGCGTGGCGACGGTACTGCTCTCGCTACTTTTTATCGTAGCTTATTGTCCACACTGTGTAACTGTGAGCACAATATTTCCACGTAACTGCTGCTTTCATTTGTTGGATATAACTTGATGGAGGGCAATAATAGACTAGCCAATGATTACTGCTAATATGGATTCTATTCAAGAACGTACGAACTGAATCAAGAAGGTGTAATCCCTTGCCATAATAATAACAGATTGTTTTGCCATCACTCGGTCATATATTGGCACTGTTGATCTATGCGAGCAAGTTCACTCTAAACGCAACAACGGACTGCTTATGAGCAGGAACAGAGTTCGAGTGCAGAATAAACAACTCACAAGGCCATTCACTGTTGAATTGATAAAGAAGCCCACATAGAAGTCGACACTCTGGCCATAGATGAAAGTACATCCCTGACGACACACTAACACAAAGTACAGCACACAAAGGCCCCATGACAGTGAGAACGTGCTCACGATGATCAGCGTTGTCCACACCAACTTTATTTTGCCTCGAATTTGGGCACGTGGACCACGCGTTTTCCTGCAAACTATTCGACCTCAAAACGATGCAGCATGTGGCAATGACCAACGAATCTTTCCTACACGGTTCAAACAGAAAAAGAGAGGGATCGATCATATCTAACGGAGGATATAAGAGGAAAAAGATCTCAAGAATACTAGACAAAGATCTGTCATCATTGTTTGGTCCACGTTAACAAGGATATTTGACGTTAAGTATCTAAAATAGTTCGCACTTCACACATCGAATATAAACCAACTTCTTTTTCAAGTTTGCCAAGTAGTAGAATATAGGAAGACACCCAGATTCACTTGAAGAGTTCCATATAAGAAATCTGACTGAAATGTTAACTCAACTTAAACTTTATTCAAATTTGACAAGTACCCATCGCATGGGACAAAGAACAAGGAGAAAAGCACTCAAAAGAGGATCAACGATCGTGGAAACACGCAGGTGTCCATCAACAGGAAGGACCACAATTCATCGCAGATTACAGCGCTTGGATAATTTTATAAGAGCACTGCTTTTAATAAGACTTTTTTGGATAAAGTTGAACTAATTCACCGTCATTGTTACACTCACATAGAAATAACGAACCTCAGAATATCGCCGGAATATTTGACCTTTGCTTTGAGCAATGTGAAGAGAATCATCGCGTAAATACTAAGCGTGGCTAATAAAGGTACCATAAATATTATGAAAACTGTTAACCTGAAAGCAATTCTCATTACATTGCTTCACCTGCGATATCATTCCCGCATATGCACGACAGATGCTTGTTTCAATTAGAATACAATTAGAATTGAAGTTTGTTTGAATCAAAAAAATGAGCATATATCGAGCACTCACAATTGCTAGTGAACAAGATTGATTTACAAGCATCAATGCGGATATATTGGTGGATGCATGTAGTTCGTCGAACTGTCAGGCTAGGTTCGACAGCAACAAAGCAATAACACAGCCGACAAGAACATATTTCATCGCTAAACTGGAATTTTCCACTAACGGGCTGGCAAGTGTGCGTTTAAACAGCGTTGAAAAGAGGGAAATAAGAAGTGAGAGCGATCACCTTCACGTAGAATGCATGCAAATGCACAACCTATCAAATGATCCTCTCAGCTGGCATCGATTCACGATGATCAGCTCCATATGCGTATTGTGTGCAAAGAGCGATTGAAAATTACAATATTCAGGTGTTGAATTTCTCAATGAACAAAATAATCGAGTAAATTACTGAATTAAATTTATATAAGATGGAGTGCTCACCTAAACGGTAGACGCAAGTAAAATCGATGCTGACATTTCGGATGACGAAGGCCATCGTTTTCGAATGCGAGAAACCAACTTAGTGTGAAGAACACTGGTGCTAGCCATAACACCACCACTGCTACTCGTATACGTTTAGTTGTCATTAACACCTGCAAAACTTTTAGCATCGACAGATGAATGCGATCATAGTCATGCACGGAGTGTTCCTTACTGAGTGCTCGTGAAGGCTGCGAATTTCTTCTCCTCGCCACTCATTTCTGCTAGAAATGGACGCTGTGATGACCGCTTTAGATTCAAGAACGTTTGGAGGAGTGTTGACGTTTCATTGTCTAGTTGCAGTTGACGCATCAATATCAAGCATCCTCTTGCTGAGTTTGATGTCTGTAAGTTTAATGCTTCGTTTCTTAGAGTCTCAACTCTCCATAACGAATAGCCACTCAGTTTCATATATTGCGAACACAGTCACTTATGCTGCATTGTGCATCATCGAAAAATGCGATATCATAAGCAGTCGTTGATATTGCATGCACATGCAGTCAGATATCAGAAGTGAACGGTCTTACTTAGTGAAATAAATTTTTGAAATTAGAAGTAGTCATAGTGACTCGCTAAATTAAGTATCTCAAAATCGACCTCTCATTAGTGTTTTATGATTAGACAGTGAGTATAATCAGTTTATGATTGAGCACATATGCCACAAATAATGAGACCTACTAGTAAACTGCGTTTGACTATTGAAAGTACAGCAGAAAGCGATATGTCAACTGCCCTATGTAATCTGAGTTGTTATCCATTATTCCTGAGCCAGCCAACTAGAATTAGGGAAACTATGGAAGATATATAGAATTTTTTTGGAAACTCCTCACACAGAATTCCCAGGAGAAATCCTTTTGAAGAGTTATTTTTTTGAAAAAATCTTTTCACTATCAGTAATGTCAAAAACGAGCATCCACTCTTTGAGCGATAAAGTATTATAAAATATAAAAGGCCTGTAATATGTAAACCATTGCAGGCATAGGTTTAAATCTGTAGCAGTATTAATTAAATAAACGTGACATGCATATAGGAGACATCAAAAGATTAAGCAAGAAATTATAGCTCGGGGGTGATAAAACGATATTGAGAGGGAATTATTCCTACGGAAACGACAGCTTATCAGTAGCCTGAGCATTGCAAAAGCAGTTGCAACTTGTCTCTTGATGTTCTCAATAAGGTCCAGCACTGTCAACACTTTTGAGTATTTCACTGGCATTTACAATATCAAACAAACCGTAAATTAAACTTGAATGGGTCTTTTTGTGCAGAAATTTCAAGGTATACATGATATCGGAGTTAGTCAGCAGACTCTTTGTGCAGGTATTTCCTCAATGGTGGTTTTGTGGAACGAACAAGAAAGCACGTGAAGAGAGTGATGTGATCGTGGTCGCAAATAACTGCATTTATTTTGAGATCATAGCTGTCTAAACGACCAACATCGTCCCACGTAGAAATAAACTCATTCTGCCAAGTCACCAATCGCAATTAAACAGATTACTCATGTAAATAAGGTGTCATCCAGTATGGCGAAAATGACTTGAGCGAGTACTACCACTGACCATTTTAGCTCACTGAAGAAGTGCTCTTGAAGAGGACCTGGAGGCGGCATCCATGCAGCGACTAGAAAGCAGAATGGAAGCGAATTTTTCTGATTTATCTGGCAGGAATGTCACACACCGAACTCCTATGTGGTTTACATCGCAAGCTGCAATATATATAAGAAAGGCTGCTACCTTGTACTTGAGCGGCCATGCGATGCCAATGAACTGGTTGATGGCAAGCGCAAAGAGATGCAAATCGGAAGTGAGCATACCACCGATGCGAAATACTTCCAGAACTGCAGCAAAACAATTGTTGCTTTTTCGTACACGAAGAACCATCGATAAGTAGCTGTTTATGACAAGACCTGAAGAGTACGCAATTGTATGCAAATATGAATAATTACATAGTGATGCATAAAGGAATGTTGTTTGCCACTCAGCGGGGAAACCGGAAGCTAGGAAGCAAATTTGAATAAGAGTTACCTGGCATAAAGCGCGAAAAAGGTGAAAGGGAATAGGAGTGAAGTCTCTTCCTCATCCTCTGGAATCGAGTGAGATCTCTTAGGCACCATGTCAAAAACATCCTTACTCATTGATCTCGAAAAGTTAGAAAGTATTTCTCCATGCACGCATCTTTCTATAGCCAACATGACATTGGTTAGAAAAGAGGGTTGACTGAAATCAAAGTCATACCAGAAAGCTGAATATCAAAGCGGATGGAAAAGAGAGCAGAAAGGAAAATAGCGCAAGCCGTCAAGGGTGAAAGCTCAGAAACACTCGTTTAATGAAAAACTTCAGAATGTTTCTTTTGATTCTTTTTCTCAAAGCAATTAACCACTTCTACACGCAAGACATCTTCGTCGTTCGCATTTTCCACTTATCTTCTTTACAGATGTTTTCGAGTAACTCACTGTTGCTTTTCATTTTTGTGCTCGAAACGTTTGATGGCGGCACATTATATTTCTCCAAGAGACCGTAAATATCCTCTTATCAAACATTTTCCATTCGAAGAATATTAAAATGAACGATTGGATGGCAGATCTCATTGCGCTGCAATGCGCTAACAAGCCGATACGAGATTGTTGATGTTGAACGCGAAATTTTGCAGGCATTCCACGTGGGATTATAAGAAAAAGACGATTTTGCTTCGTCATTCAAACGAGTTCACTTGAGCTTAACTGTTGCTGAATTTATGCAGCGAATTCATTGTTTTAAGCAGAGTACCTTCCTGGAAGTGCTCGAAGAGAAAGAATGCTGAAAGTTTGCAAAAAAAAAAAAAAACCGAGAAAAGCGCTTCATATGCTCCGGCAATAAAAATCATTCTTTAAGTAAATGAATGGGAAACTCAGCACTCGTACAGATATTTGTGCTTGAAAAACTGGAAATAATCTGATCATCACCACTGAAATGTGAAATGTGAAATCTTTGCAAATTACTTCACTGAAGTATTCACCACTGATGCTGATGAGCACCTGTTTTTCTTGTAAGATGCGGTATTGGGTTTCTCTTGGCTATGATGTTGCCACCGCAGCTATTAGAAAGCTGAGCGATAAGATCTCCTTGGCCCCAGACTCGGTACGTTCGTGCTTTATAAAGCGAGCCTATGAAGGTTTAAGCTACCCTCTTTCTTATATACTCAAACGCACTTTGGTCAGTGGTTCCCTACCATCACAATGGAAGACGGCTATTGTGACCTCTATATTAAAAAAGGCTCCAACGAACAGGGTGTAAAATTATCGTCCCATCAGCCTGACTTCATCAATATGTAAAGTCTTGGGAATTATAGTTAGAGAAAATATTTTGTCCCAATTCGATTCAAACGCACTGATCAGTCCTGCTCAATATAGATTTCTGCCTAGAAAGTCCACGCTGTCGCAGCTGACGTCTTGCTTTCATGACTGGTACTCCGCGTTAAATAAAAATCAGCAGGTTGAGGTGGTCTACATTGATTGTGCTAAAGCTTTTGATACAATTTGCCACCAGAAATTGTTAATTAAACTTAAAAGTTATGGGATATGTGGTGAACTTCTGGAATGGCTGAGATCTTTTTTTATCACAACAAGAGTCTGTGGTAAAAATTGGTGGATGCTATTTACAGCCTCATATTATCACCAGCGGAGTTTCCACAAGGGAGCATACTTCGCCCTTTACTGTTCCTAATTTACGTAAATAATTTATCTGATAGCTTGTCGACTGCATGCAGGTTGTTTACGGATGACCTTAGGACGTACCGCTCACTTAGCGACCCTGCTTAAGATTTTCACGATTTCCGAAACGTTGGTCACAAACTTGGCAATTGCGCATATCGGAAGAAAAAAGTAGTCTCTTTCATGTGAACTTTCACCATGATTGATCTCTACGTCTAAATGGGCGTAAGCTTTGCGCGCAAGAAATTATCAAGGACTTAGGTCTGCATGTCACTTCAAACTTCAAATGGACCTTTCACTGTAGGGAAGTAGCAAGAAAAGGATCACGAGTGGCAACTGTATACTGCGTTCGCTAGAACACCCATGCATTGAACACTATAGACTTGCTTTTATCGCCTATTGCCGCCCTCTTCTCGAATACTGTACTCAGATATAGCCACCATGCACTGATGAAGACACTGGAATGATTGAAAGCGTGCAGAGGCCATACACAAGATCTGCTTTTTGCAAGGCCTTTCTTGATTCCGTTATTCCTTCCTATCCCGAAAGATTACAGACTTTCGGCCTAAAAATCTGAAGTACCGACGACTTGAATTTGATCTCCACTTGTGCTTTAAGGTAGTGAATGGCTGCTGCGATGTCCCATTCGATAGCATCTTTGCGTATACCCCTTTCTCCACCCACTCCTGATTTCATCGTTTTCAGCTACAACGTAGATTTTCTACTAAAATGGGTATCTTAAGTTCATTTTCTTTTCGAGTCATTCGGGTATGGAATCAACTACCAGCTGATATTGTAGAAGCTAGTAATCTCACTGCTTTCATAGCGAAATTAGCCCAGTTTGAGTTATCGTCTTCGAAGGGAGTAGACGGCAGGCCAATATGCTGTTAATATGTGTATCATCTCGGTTCAGCTTTTTGTCAGCATTCGCGATACTTGAATGCTTTCATCTTGAATATCGTCAATTTCTTCACATACTATTGTATGTTTCTTTATGGTTAAATAATGCAATTTGAATGAATGAATGGAACAATGCGAAAACATTCGATTTCCGTGAGTATTACCAATGATGTACAGAAAACTTCAGTTGGAGACAAGAACAAATATCTGAAGTGATAGCACAAATGCTTTTTGCGTCAACGAGGACTGTTTCAGTAAATGCTTAGCAGGACTCAANGTGAGAGTCAAAGATTTTTGCCATATAGCTGAAAAGCTGTTTTCTGATGGCTTTTGAACGAACGCTGAATCAAACATCATTGTGATTGATCATTTTTTGTCAGGAATCAAAGTACTTCCATATTTAAGCTTCATTAGGTCCAAATGGACAGCAGAATTGACGGAAAAAGGCCCACCTAGGCACGTGAGTAATCCAACACGGAAAAAGCATATTAAAGGCAAATGTTCTGCTTCATCATTCGCTCGCGATAATGCGACGTAATTAAACAGTCTCGATGAATTTCACGAATCACCTGCCGAGGACATTTGCGAAAAAAATCAGAATGATGCTGAGATAAGAAAAAACTTTGAAGGGTGGCATCAAATCACCGGCATATTCCAATAAAGAAAAAAGTTCAATTACTGGAATTCCACTCATAAACACACAGAATGCACTCCCGTAGAAAGGATGATAACACACAAAATCCTGCAGCCACTGCCTAAATAAATGAGCTTAGGCAACCTATTCTTTTCCTGAAACTTCTCTTGGCTTCACAATTCTTGGCTGGAAAGAGCTAATAGCAGAGCCTAGCTTATAGGAAAGGATGGTTTCATTAAGGACACTCTATTTGTTCCCTTCGCATAAAATACATTAATTGCGACTGATGCCGAATGCGTAATTTAGAGAGTTAAATGCTTAGATGCAGACGCCGCTAAAGTCCGCATCGTCACAGAACAATCTTTCCACATGAATTCACGACTTCCACGAGCTCTGAACACTTCTCCGCTAACGAGAGACTCATTGACGATAATAATGCTCAAAAAGGTTACTACCATAAGTTTTGAGCGCAAAAAACGCGCGGATTGATAGAAAAATAAACACCGGCGCAAAACACCTAGAGATTTTGTCGATGGCGCTCGACAGCGCAATGCAGAAGGGAATTAGCGACGAAGTAGGAGCAAGCAGGGAGCAGTACTTTTACAGTATCGCCGAATTTCCTGAGGAACGGTGTTTGCAGTTGTGAAATTTTGAGGATGAGGGATAGGTCCTCCATTTCGTTCTTCCCTTCGCCCCAGTGCACTCAACATAACTATAGCTCAGTTACCACAAGCGTCTCTCGGATTTTCGAAGTTGCGTTTTGCAGATTGAAAAACGGTATTTAATCGGTCTTCGAGCCAGAAACAAAAAGGGACGTAATCAGAGGACAGCTGAATGTTGGTATGGAGTAGATCACTGAATTGTTGCCATGACAACGGAATTTGATTAGCAAAGAACATCAATCGACAAATGGCCAAATTCGATAAACGGATTCATATTCAGACACTCTGTGATGTATATGATGGAAGAGAAATTGACGGTGCCTGAGAAGGAGAGAAGGGTAGATTTTGGAATAAATGCTTCATTCATGAAGGAACGTTGGTTTCCACTAGGATACTGAATCGAAGACTCATTATTTCATGCAGTTTCTGCTGCATCCGGAGACGCGAAATGAGAGCAACAAATGCTTTCGGAAGTTTTATTTGATAGTTTTAATCTGATTAGCTCACATGAAACATCAACAGCTTTGTGTGCAGCTGAAGTCGCCTAGAGTTTACGAAATGCACTATTGTTCCGCATTTTCTAATGAACCTTCTGTTATAGCGGTATGATAATCCAACAAAAGATTACTGCCTAATCACTCACTATCCTTCTTGCCCTATTAAAAGGAGTTCCTGTATATCCTTATATTCTGACTACCATAGGAGAGTACAATTGCTGAACTCACCAGAAGAACGGTGATCATAAGGGGCACAAGCCATGTGTAGGTTTCCCTTACGAAGGACAGCCGGGGATGCTCCACTACGGAAGCAACAGTAACCGTTGAAACAGCAGTCGTTGAATACACAGGTTTCAGGCTGGCGCCTAAAATTCCATCATGAAAATCTCTGAAAGTCTGGAGAAGAATTTAGGAAGCTTTTATGGAGTCAAGTCTTCCATGACCAGAACGTATGAAAATCCCTTATGCGAAATGCTAATAAACAGACTTATTTCCTGTCACTTTGTTTATTGTTAACTCATATTTGCGAGTAGTGAAGCTAATGCGTTCATCCATGATTTTCCAAAGCGAAAGAAAGCATTTAGACCACGATGATTTGAAAGTTGAATGATGGGAGTGTTGCACATTAAAGTTGATGGAATAAGCGCGCTTTGCTAGGAAGAGAAGGAGCAATATAACACACTTCAGCAAAGCTAACAGTGCTGCAGGCAATGCGTGAAACTACATTCTTGCAATACTGTTTTGCCGTTTCAGGCGTCGTGCTCGCAAGGCATAAATCTGTCATATCATCTGCACGGTGTATCTTTCCATACGCAGTGTTCAGTTTCGATTTTGTGTTCAATATATAGCGAAGAGGGAGAGATGCACTGAGGGACAGGTGTGAGGATGCAGAATGAGAGTGCAAATAACTTATCAAAAAATGTTGGCTCACCAATGACGCTGAGTGTGGTCGCCGAAACGTGAGGTAATTCCATGAGCTAATAAGGATGCGAGGGACCCTTACATGGGAAAGATGGGTGCTTTCTGATCAAGCTGTATCCCTCCTCGACAAAACGCCCTTCACGAGTCTCCTCCATTACCTTCTTCCATATATTCTTTTTCGTCGTCTCAAACAACCGTGGATAGAATGGGCGAACGAAGGTAAGCCTCGAAGGTATAACGCGACTACAAAACAGTCGTCATCGCTAGTCGCACTAAGTTATCCACACAAGTGCTATAGAAGTTTGTTTAGAAATATTCGGCACTGATACAGCCTGCAACGAGCTTTATTCAGATGATCTCCCTATGCGAAAATAAAGACGGTTGAGTGAACGAGTGGCTGAATTAGCCATTTGGAGTGCACACATATCCACCCAATTAAGCTATCTGCCAATCCGATACAGAGCAAATAAATTTTCAGTAAACATTAATCAGCACATCAATCTTCCTGAAATTGAAACAAAATATGGCAACAACGACGAACGAATGTGAAAAGCTGAAAATTAAAATGGTCGAATTAAAGTCTCCTCGGGGATGAACCGAGTGAAAACAGCTGAAGTGACTCAGTTATGTGGAGAAATTTTCGAAAAATTCTCCATTAAAAAAGTTTTTCCAGTAGCAATGTTTCAGATTGTTATACGATCAAAGAGAAGTAGTGAAGCATGCTGAACAAGAATACGAGGTTGCGCTTGCGAACAGGAACCTTTTGAAGTATATCAGCATCTATATTCCTCTCCGCAAACCATGTTATTACTTCATGCGTATATTATTTCTTGCTCTTTCTAAGCAGATTGGTTTTTGGAAATAAACTTAGAGCACGAGAAGAGATGGCGGGTGCACACACAGTAGATATCATTTCACGACAAAAAGCAAAACACTGATTCCTGCAGGTTGCTGCTGGGCATGAACAACGAGAAACGGCGAGAACGCACTAAGAAAGATTTATCACGCGTGAAAACTGATTGCATTTTCAGTGCCATATTCCGAAAGCTAAATATCATGAGAGCAGACTATGAAATAATTTGTGCTGCTCGTTTGAAAGTGCATCGCAAGCATAATGGTGCTTTTTATGTAATAGTACAGATGTCGCAACGAAAGTTTAAACAGCCCGCTAGTTGTCGGAGTTTACCGTCATCTACTGCATGGGACCCTTGCGCGAAGATGATATGTTGGTTTCAGACTGCGAGGCCTCGTTTCCGGAACCCCCGCATTCGAAGAACCTCACTTCTTCGAGGGATTTCCTGCAACCAAATCCCCACTCGCAGAGTGAGGAGAAATGGAGCTCCAAGTGAATTTCCTCGCTCAGTAGAGAAACAAGCATTTATTGCAAGATAGGATATTCGGTAATAATAGACTTGATCAGAAAACGCAACGGAAAAACGGGAGATGGTTGAGCTCTGCACCGATATTTGACAAAGGCAATCGCTCAAATTTAATCAAAGAAGATATCAGTGTTTGATTGAAATGACTGCTCAAGTTGGGAGAAAATCATACCGCTCCAGAAGCATGCTCATTTTTTAAGAATATCATTACTTCAGCGAGCAATCATTTTGGATAATGAAAACTTGCGGAGGTGACCGTAGCAGCGGTGATAAAAAATAACCAAATGATAGAACCAAATCGCAGCTGCCTTGAATGTTGGCGTATGGCTTTCTATTGCATTGGGGTCGAAGATGCTACGTTTCCAGCACTTTTTCACAGAAATCTGCTAAGATAGACTCATTCAGTGAAAATCATAGATGAATTGAATCTCGCTTCAAAGAGGCGTTCAATTTCACTTAAAACATTCCATCGCAAATCCTACTCCTTCAGCTAATGAAAAGCGCGTTTCGAATAAACGAAAACACCTCTAGCTTATTAAGAAATTAGCTAACGAAGCATAGATGAAAACCTTTTTAATGTAATGAACCATTGCTGTCAGGTCCCACAGGATGCCGCCCTCTTCGAGGCAGAAGAGATGAGAAGTCGTTGTCTTTACATCTTTGCGGTCCCGAAAAGAAGAGGCTGAACGGAGGGCTGTTGCGAGCGCAGACGATTTATGTGCTTCTTTCGATTCCAAGAATTGAAAGCAATGACACGCATCAACAAAGACAGTATTGTATCGCATAGATAGCAATCACCGAAAACTGCGTAAAGCAAAGTTCCCTCTTCGATGTGAATTGTTGAAGTTCTTTGGTTTCCCTCCTCGATCCGAAAGTTCGAATAATATATTCTAATATCTGGCTTGCTTGGACAGAACGCCTTCAGAAGCGTTTAACTCGCATCGGATTCGGCAAAGTCCATCGTACTTTCTTTCGTTCTATTAGAGGGAAAGCCTTCGACATAGAATTATCGAAGTGTGGCAGGCATGAATTCAACTATGTCCTATGTTTCGAGGTAGTGCATGGTTTTTTGAGACGTTGCTGTTCGCAATCTGGATATGGTCTTGAAACATCAGCGTAGAACAAGCACAGACTTCAGCTGCAAGGAGAATATGTGCCATGAACAATGCTCTGAAGAGCTGACGTTACCGTGCTGTAAACACTTGGAGTATTGATGCTCTAAATATGCCACAGAAGCAGCAATGTTGAAAGGGCATGACAGGAGGAATTGTTTTGATCGCCATCTCACTGCAGATCTCACGCTTGAAATAGCCGCACCTAAGTTTTTTTTTGCTGCGGTCGTTTTGTTTTTATGCTTTCCTTCCCGAATTTCTTTGTACAATATGGGCGTTAAGTGCTTCACTTTTATTTCCTATTATTGCTCTTCCAAGACTGTACTATTCTTCACTGATTTCACTCGACCGCAGATGCAAAAATGTGCTGCACGATGTCCATTTGCGAGCATTGGTGAAATACTTTTAAAATGTAGTTACTGCATAACCACTCTCTCAGAACTCACCCATCAGGATGGGCCATTTCGATGAGCACACTCTTGTTAATCTCTTCCACTGAACTGTGTGCTTTTTGCGACAATGCTTCATTCTGACTCTTTGGTTTTGGCTGCGTTGATGATCTATTGCTTGACGTTTTCTGCGTCGCTTTTTATATATTAGTGTGTGTTTCCATAGCGGGACGTGCAAATGAAAATGAGGACGGAATAAGACACGAAGATGAGGAGATCGATATCGAGAAACGACAAATAGCGTGCCTAGCAGCGTGACAGAGACAAAGCATATCAAAATGACATGATTCCTTTGCAGAGGGAAACGATGGCAGGCTTGAACGAAAAAACCACAGAATTCTAGCAAAATTTGCAGCAGAAAAGATGACTATAGCGATATTCCGTCAGTGAAACACGGTTTTCGAAGAAAACCACCCAAGGAACTAATCCAACCATCTAAAGTAGAACTCTGCCGTTGCACTCAGGCCTGATCAGCTCTCAAATCAAGAATTTCTTACAGCGCAGGGCAATCCACAGCGACAATGCAAAATATTCCTTTTAGTAGTAGTAGTAGTAAACATCTATATTTACAATAAAGAAAGCATGGCATCACAGGTCCAATAGAATGACTATACAGGAACCGTAATATAGGTGCAAACATTGCATATAACTATGCGTTTAAAAACCCACACAGATTGATGGAAGCAAGGACCAGAGATCTTAAATAAGGCACACATAGGAGTACAAAATGGACATTTGATAATAAATTATAGCCGGCAGGCAGCAGATATTGTCGATAGATCACATTGCTCCAGACGTCGCTTAAAGCACGACAAGTTACCTGCCATACTACATTATATGGTAAAGAATTCGGGATGCGAACAACACCAAAAGCCAGAGAACTGAGCACAGCAGTTCGATTCGTTGTTTTCCTCCCAATTTGCAGAGGGTGAGGCCTCGAGCGCACTGAAAACTTTGTGAGAGAGAAAATACTCTCGAACGGAATTCCTGAGAAAACTTTAACGATCTTGAAGCATAAATGTAAATCGAACCGCGGCGCTCTACGATGCCACAGAGGTTTCAAATCAAAAATGCGAAGTCGCTGCTCATAAGTGGGTTGCAACAGTCAACGAAAAGCTTTCCTAAAACATCTCAGTAAAGCGCAGTTGGAATCTCTCAATCATTTCGATATCGTTTTTCACAGACGGTGACCAAACTTGAAACAGTATCCTAAGATGGGGGGGGGGGGGGGG
>JAARMF010000135.1:91663-104313 GCA_022844705.1 Toxascaris leonina | reverse complement strand
AACTGTATTGCACAACACGCGGAATATATTTCACAACTTGAGCAGCGCTCCGCGAAACTTCAACATAGTGATTATGCCAGCTAAGGTTGGAACGCATATAAACACTTAGATCCTCGTCACTTCCTTTGCAGGAATATCAAAACCACATAAACGCAGAGGGTATTCAGTCGAGAAATTTAAATGCAAGACAAAGCATTTCTCAGCGGATAAATCAACTTGCCATAGCTGTGGCCACTTTTCCAATGAAACCATGTCCTGACACAGTACTTTGTGATCGATCTGGGGATCTATAATACGCCTGCATATCTTCACATCATCAGCATAAAGCATATATCAGCTCATCAATTTCTCTGGGAGGCCATTTACATAAAGCAGAAATAAGAGAAGCCCCAGAATGCTAGTTTGCGGTACCCCAATAAGCACAGAATGAAAGGAAGGCAAGGCATTCCCAACTTTCACTATGAAACTGCGTCCAAATAAAAAATTGTCCCAAGAAGGGGTTTTCGGTATTTGTATGACTACTGCCGTTTTCCAAGCATTTGGAAGGGTGCCTGCTGCAATACTGTGCCTGAACAGAAGACATAAAGGGGGATGAAGGCCTGTCGCGGCTTTCTTGTCGAATCGCGAAGGCACACCCTCTGGTATTAGTGACACCCTATCACCAAGCTCAAAAATAGCCGCCTCTCTGACTACGTCTAAATCTATCCTGACGGCATCCAGATAGTGCCTGATGTGCACGGGGAAGGGGGAGAAAGTACCATGGTTATTGCAAAAGCTATTCTCTAGTCGACTGAATGTAACAAACGCCTAAAAGCGGTGCTTTAGATCGCCAACGAGTTTCTACCAGATTTATCAAATATTCAAGCACAAGTGTATCATTCAACTGGTTTTCGTAATCCTTTCCAAATCTGCATTTGCAGGTCGCATAATAGTGACACAATGTCCATTCACCGTATTTGTGTGTAGGTGCATGTGTCCATGTGCATGCCTACATATGCGCTTATATGACACAATGTGATCGCAACATGGAGAGACTCAACGTGCCGGCTTTTAGTTGATTCGGCAGGTTCCAATGAAATCATTGCCGTTTGATTATACGTAAAAATTTGCATGCGTAAGAGCTCGCTTCGCTTCAACTAGCTCATCGGACGAATCGGAGAGATGAGAGCTTTGTATGAGATCCGTTCGAGGAATCGGATTCAGTTGAGGCATGAAGGCAGTATTCCCTACGTTTTATTATTTCATAGGGGTAGATCTGAGGAGCGCGTCATAATGGCAATGGAAGTTGTGAGTTAGCCCCTTCGATACGCTCTTCAACTTCCTTATACGGCTTTCCTTGCGCTCCGCAGTTGCTGACAAGTATGAATGGCATGAATTCAACGTATGACGACCCTAGCAGGCATGTCTGCCTCATAACAGATGGTTCTCCTGGAAGCAAGTGTATCTTTGTTGCAGAATCTCACTTCGCTTCCGCCAAGAACTCCTCTGCACATCCGCCCATTGCTCTTATCGTAGATCCGTAGCAATGAAGTGGATGATGGAGCGTACGGAAGCAGATTGATACCCTCAAGAAAAGAAAGTGGAAGTGAGATGCTAGAATATCGAATACGACAGAAGACGAGAACCGAGAAGCAGTGGATCAGGTATCGGAAAACGAAGAGCTAGTACAAGGTGAGGGAAGCAGGCGACGTGGAGCGTTCCGCACTGTCTCTAATCCGTACATGTTCCGTTCCCCCGAACAGCTGCTCTCCACAAAAGATGCTGTTGCGATAAGATTGTGGCAAAACCAACAGCATGTAATATTGGCACTGGGACTTGATAGCGTTGTTCCAGTCGCATTCGGTTCGAAACAAGAAATAGCAGCTTAAAATTTAGCGAAGCGATGTATGCAGTCTTCGTTTCAGAGGTGAACGTCTTCCTCAAACACTGGGCTTGTTTAAAGCTGGCTTAACTCCACTGGTTGATGCACTTTCATTGATTTCAGTCAAAGGTGGAGTGTGACACGTGTCATTTTTTTCAGTGCAATTCGTGTTTGTGGCTTCACACCCGAAGTTAAACATCCGTGTGTGTGTGTGTGTGTGTTTGTGTGTGTGTGTGTGTGCGTGTGTGTGTGTGTGTGTGTGTGTGTGTGTGTGCGTGTGTGTGTATGTTCATGCATCTCTTCAGTGTCAGTTACTGCCTACAGCGTCACCGAAAGTGGGTTGTATTTTGCCCCAATTAAGGATGATTTGGCACAGAGGATGACAAAAATTTTGCCGTCACCAACAATCTTCCCTGCATATCTAGCAGCAACGAGCATCTCTCTCCTTGATCTTCGATATGCGGATTAAGCATCTCCAATTTTCGAGAGCGCATCCCCTCCTAAGTACTCGTTCGATCCTTACTGCGATACTCACAGCTCAAATTTGACTAGAATCATGCAAAAGGCGCTTAATCCTCTGAATATTCGGAAGAGGATGCACTTGATGTGTGATCCCTAAGACAAGGACTGGTGTGGCAAACTTGCGTACGCCTGAGCTGAATCATTCCAATTTAATCGGTGCATGAGGCATTAAAACAGCATCCGTGAGAAAGCTGGCATCTCATTTGGTGATCTTTTCGAATGGTCCTCCATAAATGGACATAGTCGCTTAGCAGACTCCATCTAGGGTAATGTTAATAGGCGAATATTGAATCCGTTTGCACAGTTTTCTCAAACAAACAAATATCACTAACTCATCATCAGAGTCGGTGACGTTTGCCTGCCGAATGAATGAATCACGACTGTCCGCACCTATTACTTTTCTCACACGAAATCACACTGTTGATGTGTGCATGTATTCTGTCCATCTGCTGTGATCACTCAAATGCTGATTTACATTTTGGATTGCTTGTCACTGCTGTAAGCTGTTGGAGTTCCTCTTTTGCTGTCGTTCCTGCAAATATGCATTTTGCAACTTTTCATTACTACATTACTGTATATTCTTATTCTTGTGCAGAACCCATAGGGTTGTATAATCGTCCTCACATCTTATGCCCTTCATATTGCATGTTCGACGTTTGCTTCCATATTCACTTATATCCCATTTTTGCAAATACCAGTTATGGGGATCTTCGAATGGTGTGCTTCACTGTTCGATCTTTCGGTCTTCAACTTCCACTAATTCTTTTCGAACAGCAATTTGGAAAGTGAACTAGACAATTTGAACTGTTAAGGTCTGTATTCGCGAAGCATGCGCGACGAATACGGCTCACATCAAAATTTACGAACTTCAACTTCAGTCTATTCCACAACACGTTTCGGATGCTCCATGCGATAGTATTTTTCCATATTTGTCCGCACCTCATCCAGTAATACATCTGCAGAGGCAAATGAGTGTATAGGAGAACATTCTCAATTCATTCTCAGCTACGCGATAGGAGCATGAAAATCGTGCAGGAAACCGCGAGAGGGATCAGAGGAAACCGTGTTTCACTTAACGAATCCGTACAGGCATAGAGTATATCGACACTCTTTGTGGCATTAAACTGCTGTGGTTTTTCATCCACACTGGACGAACGTATGCACACGCTAGATCAGTTCTACACGAATTTTTGTTCCACACTGCACACTACATTCTCACTTACTACACTTTGTTCGTTCTTTTCACGTTTTGCTCCAAGTGCATTTTTCTTATTCGTTTATCGCTTGATAATTACAATTTTGCTTCCTCTATTGATATAAAGACTCATTGTTCCATCTGTTATGACTACTGACAGTGGACAGGTCCGAGTTTAGACGTCGAACAAATCAAATCTTCATTGATGCCAAAAAAGTTAGGATGTTAGACCGCCCCGCAATGTTGGAGCGTCAGAGGACGGTGGTTGAGTGCTGCCTTGACAAGGTTGCGCTCGCCTACAGAATCTGAATTTAATTTACGCTCGCTTGCGGTCATCGAAGTCATTTGCTTTCTTCCTCATGTCGTCGCAGTCGTATTTCGCATGTATGAAAAAATATCTGAAGCCGCAAGACGTAAACATGTTGCCAAGTGGAATTCTTTGAAAGCGGAAATAATGAAGTAACTGAGAAAAAAAATGCACGGAAGGAAACAAGAAAGCATCCAAGCAAAAGCTGAAGAAAACGGCTAAGAAAAAGTTGTGCAAACAAATGATATAAAAGTAACATACGTTGCAGAAACGGTCAATGGAAGTCATCAATAGGGTGAGCCTTTCGGCATAATCCCAAGTATACTCAGTCATTTAGAGCTGAGCCGTTCGGATTTTTAAAATTATGTGCTGGAAAGGAAGAAGTTTTTTTGATGACTTGCGGTGACACTCATTTCGGCGAAAGTGAGAGTGCTTTATCATGCAATTTTTAGGCCCTAACCGACTGCTGTTATACGGGGACTACAGAAGCACACGTCATGGCAACTGCACTGGCGCATTCCTTTGCTTTTATCACTTCCTGTCTGTTGTGCTCATCTCCAGTTTCTTTGATATCTACATCCGTAAATACAACCATTAGCCTTCAGACCTCGTTTCAGCTAATTGAGCCATTCAACAACTAATCCCGTTAATGGTATATGAGTCGTTTTCCAAAAAAGATTATTAATTGCTTGTTGAGGAAACATATATACACATCATTTCTGCCACTAATGGATGGGAACAGCTTATGACTATGAACGAATGAATGAGTACACTTTTTGGAATAATGCGCAATGAATGACGTTCTCGAAAACGAACATACACATAAGCAGAACTGTCATTGAGTGGCGATGGAAAACGGGATGAATTTGCTTCGCGTGGACGGAGCAGTATAAATGGGATAAGTTTATGCAATCGAAGCTATAAAGCATTGACATAGCCCTATTCCAAGCTATTCAAAGAAAAAACGATCAGTGGCTTCACAGCTAGTTCTTTATTCCATTAAAAGCTTGTTGGTAATCTGCTGTTTCTGTAATATAAAGTATAGAAACTTTAAGGACGGAAAAGTTGTCGTAAAACATCGACTTGGACTTCTTTTGGTGTTGCTGGGACGACTTCGCTCATCCGTTGCTGCGGTGAAAATGGTGACTATTGCTTCGACCCACAACACATTTTAAGTCGCACACTATGACCGACATCACGTAAGAAGAAAGCTTTGTGCTCAGCACAAATTTGAGAGGCAATATGCCATTCTCATTGCTCCCTTCGATGTTTACCAAGCTAGCTAATATGAAAGTCGATGCCAATCATTTGAATGCAGTCACAGCTACCTAAAGCCTGAGGACAAAAACACAGCATTTCCTAATAGGAACATTATGGCAATGAGTGCACTCAATAAAACTCGCATTCATCGGACAGGAAGAGTAATGAACTATTTGAATGCATTCGCCGGTCACATCAAATCCTCGATAATATTTATGTTGGTGTCACTCATATCACAGGAAAGACCTCATCTCGACAACTAAGTCACTGTATTGTCCACTATTACACATGATTATTGATTGCATTGACAGTTATGAAGTACTTTGAAACTATCAAACGTAGCCGACGACATATCGCAATGATTATTGATAATTAATGAAATTCTTCGACAAAAGAAAGCGAATAGCGAAGGGAAGAATCGTGGAACATGCAAATAAATCTTTTTGCGTTCTTTCATGAAAACTGAAATAGTGATGACGAACAATTCAAAAGATGGCGTTTTCATAAGTTCGCGATGTACGCTATAACTTAGAACCAGTAATCTCTTTTGTCAAAGCTCCCTCCATCCACCTTGTTTTTACGGTCATCCCTCATCTCAACTGCTGTGATCTCTTAATAAAGATCAAGTTCGCCAGATGCTACCAATCTATACGTTTTTCCCATTGATGGGCATGACAGTGGCGAGGAAATGAATGGAGGGAGGATTAGCATAAGAGACCACCGGTTCCTCTCAAAGTTCAACACAGATTTAGACTTAAAGCTTTAAAATCATTAAATGACTATCAAGTCACATTATCAAAGCAGTGGTTATGAATGCAGCGCACAACGGTTCTTCAATAGACATGGCAAACTCAAGAAATGAGGGCATCTGAGTTCGCTGATTGCGAATAATTTGTGCTTTGAATTAGCATTCAACCAGTTGAATAGTCTGCATCGTTGGAAGGCTAATCAAATGTGCACATTTATTGAGAGTTCAAATGACTTTTCACGCTTCAGTTTTCCTTTTCCTTTTCACATCCACTTCGAGCTTTCCTTTTCACGAGTCGAACATCCTTTTCACGTTTGACATCTCCCGTTTTCAGTGGCTCTCATATGTTTGAGAAAAAACAAAAAACTTTCACAGAGAGTCTTTGAAAGGGATTAATACTGAGACGTCCGAATAATGCGCTCGCAATGTGGGAAAAGGTGACTTGTGTGACTTCGGGTGAAATGATGCAAAAATATTTATAGACCGCAAATAACTTATCTTCTTTTAATGCCGACTAAGACCAACGCTTTTGTTGGAAATATTCGTAAACATGTGAGACCACAACAATCACCTCAAACTACGCCTTCCACTTCGAACGGCTCACAGTGTATTCGCTTTTCTAATCACCTCGGTAACAACCTCCAACTATTAGAAATTGTGTCTTTCAAGGTTGATTGTCTTATATTCGCTGATTTTATTGAGTGTTGCTGATGAACTGCTAAAAAACATTGCCCGATAATGTGCTGTAGAGCAGGACCTGCTCTTACGGTCCGATGTTTGAATGACGATTTAGCGCCCTGAGAAATGGAAGCCAAAGGGCGTTTGTGCGTTTGTGAAAACATTTGAGTGCAGTCTCAGCCATCGTCGGTCAACGGAATGGTAACGAGGTGACAGTGTGCATCGATGAGACGGAACAGTCACAAGTCAACGGCAATCGTCTATGAGTCAGCAAAACAATCTTGGGCAACAGTCATCTGCAACGAGGCTTGGGGCACTGTATTTGCGTTAATTGAGGATAAGTCCTCACATGGGAGTGGACTAGGGAGCAGTCGGAACATTCTTTGAAAATTATCTCTTTATTCTAGAACGCTCAGGGGCAAAGAGGTGCGGCGAAGTAGAGCTGCATCAGGGAGGGTGAATTTTGCATCGCATATAGACAATACACGGTTGGGAAAAAGTATTGCAGAGCGTTAGGCTCGCGACTATTGTTAGAAGTGAGAGTGTTAGCAAAAGAAGCTCAAAGGTAACGTTGTGGACATTTTGCATATGGCTTTTGTGCTCTCATAGGATTACGAACTTCTCAGATCGCTCGCTCGTGTTGTTGTGGTTTTGTTTCGCTTATTTTCGCGTGTTGATAGCCTTAGAAATGTTTTACACTGAGTTCCTGGAATATAATTGTCACGATTTTCGACGACATTAGTTAGCCAAATTCCCATTTCCTGAGTTGACTAAAATTCACTGTGTTGTGATTTTGAGAATATTTTCCTGAAAATTATGGATGCCACAAAATTGGTAGTCGAGGATTATTATTTAATTGCACCAAGATTGCCCAGCTTATCTGATTGGTTCGCTGAGTTAGCAGAAGTAGCAAATAACAAACAGTTTCGCTGAGAGCGTTCGGTTAACGCACAGCTTTCTATATGGCTACGATTGAGATCGACGTTTTCGTGGAAACAATATCGCCGAATCTTCCGCTTGTTTTTACAACGAATTTTCAGGAGGAGCTTATCACAGCTAGGCTGGACCATGTAACCAAGGTGCTTGCAGATAAGCAAGCAGAATCTCTGTTACATGAGTAGATCCGTGTCTATATTCTGCAGTGACAACAGTGCTGAACGACCGATCTGAAGCAGTCAACAAAGAAGGCTGTGTTCATCGGGTCGTGCACTCACCAAGTGAGTAAGGGAAGGCCTCTAGAAGTCGCATTTTCTAGCCACTTTTATGTAAACTTATTCTTGCGATCATTTCGGTTTCAAAACGCATACTTCGTACATATCTTACCCCAATTCTACCGCTATAGAGGTCGTACATTAAGAGAGTTAGAGTTTGGTCACATTCTCTATAAGAAAGACGGCCTTCAGAACCAACAGACTGGACAAATGAGAATCGCTGCATGTGACTCATAAATTGTTCAAGTGAACCTCCCTAGACTACTCGCAAATCTTAATGTTTTTATGGCTTATACTGTTAATATTCCAGAAAGTGATAATAAATAATGTGGGAACAGTGATGCTCATGTGTTAAATGAAAAGTTGGGAGAGTGACATCGAAAGTCCAGTATCACACAGATGAGATCAGCGGCAAAATGGAAGGTCCTCTATTTGTCGTCGACAAGCTACTTTCACAACATCAAATCCCCTGAGCCCAAGCATCAAGAAGTTACGTACTTTATTGTTAGCTATGCCCTGTTTGTGCAACGTGACCTGACACAGAATCGCCTCTCCATTTTCTGGAATTGATCGATATGACACGTAGCACACGCCTAGAGAAAGTTGTATAGATGAGATGTTTTAGTTTTGTTTGAGAGCACATCGAATGCCAGATGTTCCACTAGTCCATGTCATCAGGTCCACATACAGGCAATTCGGTGTTCCGCTCCGCTATATCCTCGCCGCTGTATGCTATGAAGCACCGGAAGGAAAGCTGTTTGTGCTCGTGGGCAACCAGGTCAAGATAATGCAAATCGAGTGCACTACCAATAACATCGCACATACTGTGAGCAGGACCAGCTGGGAGTTGGGAGAGACCTCTTAGTGATTCTGAGGTGTTTTAAAGACTACCAAAAATGTGCGAGCGAGGGAGGGCAAAGCAGTTTTGCAGAACAACATGCAACGTTAAAAAGTGACTATTTTGCGGTCAAAGTACACATCAGTCAGCATTTTGCAGCGCAATCGAAATGAAATCACAAAAGATAAGCAAATTTCAACCACATGCTTTTCGACGCTGCAATCTCGAGCACTCATTAAAGCAGAGTTTCCTGAAGCACAAATACAAAATACAAATTCAGTCATTAACTCAAATATACTGCAACTAAAAATTCTGCAAAAAACATAAATAAATCAACCGAAATATTCTGACGGAACTTTCACGATGCGTTCAGGCGAGTACCACCCTTCGTAGTGAAACGTAGAGGGTATGGGATCAATGTACCCATCGAGAATGGATGAATGCTATAAAGAGAATCGGCTTCTGATGAAAATCTTCAAGAAACCCCACAACGATGAACTGAAAACCGATTTGAAACGACAGCAAAACTCAAGAAGTATTTGAAATACAGCAAATAATCGTAGAAAAAGCGGTACGACGTCAACGATCAATCATCTTCAACGTAAAACGAAAGAGGTGATTGTTGAAATAACGTCGGAAGAGCTTTCATGAATATTACGTAGCTATTAATCCCTGATCGAAGCCCCATGCAATTCCGCTACGGTAGAACAATCGATATGGGAGTAACTGCGCTCTTAAAGAGCCACGATAAAATATTCAGAGGATTAAGAGGTCTACCTTCCAGCAAGTGTCCAGGAGTAGATGTTCTCGTCAAGGGAATGCGCCAGGTGCTTATGCGCCAACTTGTGCAGCGAATCTGGATGCTTTCAATTATTTTGGGAAACAGATGAAAAAAAGCACAGAATTATTGGCCTATTCTTTCTCTCGGCCTCTTCTTAGTTATTCGGACAAGTATATATGAGTCAGCTCTCTGTACCGATATCGCAACATGCTTTTCGCGAAGAATATCCGTTAGTGATTGCACCCACATAGAACCTATCGACGAAGCACATCGCCAACTCGTTGCGCAAACATTATAGCTAGACATAACTCGTTAAACCCTTACATACTGCTCCAAAAGCTCATCTCATTGACCATCCAAAACAAACGCCCTTGGTAGAGAAGCGATAATCGAAATCAACATCACCACCTCTAGCGAGTGGTCACTAAAAAGGGAAATCCGACGAGGCAAAATATTTGCGAGTGTTCACTAAAAAGGGACATCCAACGAGGCGAAATATTCACTCTAATAATACTCTCCTTTTACATTCTTGAATTTAAAAAACGTGAAATTGATGTGAAGCATGACGATGGCACGAAAATAATATGCTCAGAACGAGTGGACTAAGTCAACCTGGTGAAAGCAAAAATGAATGAAGATGTGAAAGCAGCAATCAAATTTATTACGTATGTGAACGTGGCAACAAATACTTTCAAAACAGTGCAAAGCATCTGCGACACTCCAATGCATGTATCAAATGGGCCACGCAGACAGCCCTTCAATGCGTGCACATCCGGGCAGAAATACGTAATGGTAGTAGACGAACATATGCCATTCAGAAAGCATTTCGAAAAAGTTTGCGAAAATTTCACAAAATACTTTGAAAACATATGGGGAGTAACAGCATAAAGTTTAGCATTATTGCCGAAACAATTCTATCACAAATGAAAGTCAACTGATTGAATTCTGGCCGGTTCTTTGCCTCTTCATGCTTTTACAGATCTTAGAGCAATTATTGTATCAGCATGAGAGATGGCAGGCAGAGATGGTCCCATTCTGCTGTACCGATCAAATTACATAACTCTAGCTTCAAGTTGAAACTTGGTCAGATAGACATATGGAGACGCACTCACAGATGGGAAATGCCACAAATGTCTTCGCTGATTCAAATCTCCGAAAGCGTCGTCGGATTTGTGTGCATGCTCGGACGAAATGGTTAATTTAAAGATGAGAATATTCCAAAGGGAAATGAACGTCTCCATATGCAACGTGCGCAGCTGTGATTATAAATGATACATTAGAAACGACTGAGAAATATCAACTGGGACGCTCTAGTAATGGGTAGAAACTCCTGTGCAGGTGTTGATTAACACTCAAACAACGTAATTGGTGCCCTTTCGTTTGTTTGCGGCATGTGTTCGAAATTAACGAAGTGTTCCAATTGCCGCAATAATTAGAGCATTGGATAGATTGTCGCATCTGTTGTAGCGCTCATTATGATGCTCGTGAACGATCACATCAACACTCATAATTCGCAAATGAATTGATGACATTTTAGCACTGAGAGTGTTAATTCAGTTGATGGAGGCTCTCCACAAGCAAATTACTTCCTCCGCGCGTAAACATCTCACTCATCAGCACAAAAATTGAACAATAATTGAATGTTGAAGGCTTGATAATGAAGGAAACAAAATGATTTTAACGGCGGAAAATCCGTTTGCTGGAGATATTCACGCCCATGGAGAACGAGATATCGGAGAATGTTAAAGCGATTGAAAGCAAGCCCATCTTCGGAAGCAACATTCAAAAACAATCCTTAGCCACTTCTGTCAGAGGATCTATTGCGATAATCTGAACGCAAGAGGGAACTAGCGAACATGGCATTTCGATTTGTATCACACAATTAACCATTAAGAAAAGACAGAAGAGAACTTATCAAAGCGTGCTTGCAGTGACCTGATTGTTTAGAGGAAATGAGGAGGAGAGAAAAGATGTTCTCAAAAGTTGGGTGGACGATTACCGATTGCAGCAGAGGACACGGAGGAAAGGGGAACATGAAAGACTGCAATTCGCATGCAAGAGCAGGCAACGAAAACTTGAACCAGATTAGACTGGCGTAGGAAGTAAGTATTCGAATCTCTTAAATGAGGACAGTGTGAAGTAGATATATCGCAGAAGTACATTTAAGACTCCAATGAAATTATGCGCAATTACATCTCTACCTGAGCTGTCAACCGCTTCAACTGCAAACTTATTTTTATTCAAACTTTACGATACTTTCGAGCAGCAAACATTTACTCGTGCATCGTTCGGATGTCGATCAGTGCTCGTCGTATTTAGAAGTCTTCGAGAATTGTTGATCTCAACGAGTAAATTCGAATTTGTTTAACCACTCGTAAAGTACGATACGTGGCTGTGACTACAGCAAATGACATGTCACTCGGAAACACAACAGGGTGATGACTACATCGTTATTTCAATGATGAACGCGAAATTGATGTTCAATTACCCGGCAACTCCAGAAGGAAAAGAACGGCTCGATCATGAAACGGCGAGATAGAAGAGATCAAGGGGCAACAAAAATGTGGTGACTCATGCAATAAAAATTTATGCGAAAGAAATGATCCAGTGTGTGCATATATTTTTCTCATATGGATGAAAAGTCACATGAGCTTAATGTCACAAGGAGTGTGAGAGATTCTCTACTTGCACGGATTCTTTAGATAACACATTCCTCGCACGTGAAACTCTGTGCGAATGAGTTCAGAAGATCCTCGTGCTTATTCGGTTGGCCGAATTTGCAGAATAATATTTTCCCGACTTAAAATACAACATATTCGCAGGACGGATGGAGGTTTGCTAATGCTAATGGGCAAATTGCTTTCGAACGTTGAGCTGACACTATGTATTTTCCTGCTGCTCAGATACTGCGAACCATGGGTGTTGATCATATATTATGGGGTGTCGTAGGGGGCAGTGCGAGCTGTGAAATGGGTGTCGAGAGTAGGTTGAACGTGATAGCTGGTGCAGACTGTGTAATCGGTGGAAACTTCAGGTGGTGAGTGGGCTGCAATGTCAGGTGTAAGGAGATTGAGAAACAGGATTACTTCAGCAAAAAATTTGGGCTGGTAAATGATGCGCTGCTAGTATTGATTGTGAGCTAGTAACGCTGGGAATATATATACATATTCCCAGCCTTACTAGCTTGCAATCCTCTTATATATATATATATATATATATATATATATATATATATATATATATATATAT
>JAARMF010000135.1:37206-90152 GCA_022844705.1 Toxascaris leonina | reverse complement strand
TATATATATATATATATATATATATATATATATAAACTAGACTATGTGGTGGCGCACCGGGATGGAAATGAAGGAAGGTAAGCAGTCTATCAAAGTCGGAAGCGAAGTTTGCAAGCGACTGGTTTTGAGAATGAGGTGGGAGACGGTGAATTGCAGGGTTAGCTATGAGAGATTAGCTGAACTAAACACTGGAGCTTCGAGTTCGTCGTCCATAAAAGGAATTTATTTTTGCCGTCGTTTCTATCATAGCAAACTTTCTGTTCCTTAACATATTTGTACAAAGAGAATTTAATGAACGCGGAGCCTACTTGCTCCTTCTCATTTGAGCTTTCTGACATTATTCCTTGCTTACTAGCTTTGTGGTTCAGCCTGCCAGTTAATCTCTTTGACTGTACAAGTTCATCGGCCCTCATCGCAACAGCAGTTCCGTATCGGAAGGAGCAATGAAGAACGACATTATTCACGCATTGAGGCTCAACAAGCTTCTCGCAGAGGTTTGGCATTCTCTAACGCTAGGCCGATAATCTTGAGAAGGGAGTGATTCAGATGAGGACTGCTTCGACCCTGTGGCGTGGCGTTCTGCAACATCTGGGCAGCTGCCTTAATGGTCAGCAGAATGCTTGCGTGACAACCGAAACTGTGGTGGTCGGGCTCAACATTTTCTCACTCTACCAGACGAGAGACCGTGAATGTGTGCATACTGAAGACAGGATGCTCGAGATGTCCGTTATCCTTTTGATTACCTCCCACTCTTAACATAATAACGGCGTAACCTGAAGCTCCTCTAATAATCCATCGCATACCAACCTTTAGTCGATTCCGATTCTAGTATGTTTGCCAAACTCCTTCTTACATGCCATGTTCCTTTACTCGCTTATGAAGAAGGCATTCTCTGGATCAGCTGCTGGATCCTGTTGTTGCAGCAGGAACGTACTTGTTTGTGTCCACAAAAAAATGCGACTGCTACAGACGTGGTGGCTGAATTTTGGATAACATAAAGCGTCTTTGTAATACACTAGCATTCGTCATCCTTTAACTGCAGGCACCAAGGAGGCAGCACACATGCTGCAACCTCAAGAAAGTGGAAAGAAAAGTTTTTGGGGCATCTTGCTTATTTCCTTTGCCACGTATAAAATAGGTCATATATATTCGAGCATTCACAACACATCATATCAATGCTCTAACATGGCGGTTTATTGAACTGTTACAAAATGCCTACCGTTTTTACATGTGCATATCTGCGAAAGATGTTATGGCAACGTGGAGCCTATGTACGTATCTGTATCTCTCTGTTAGTGAAGTAGCGTCGCTTAAGGAACCATTTAAATAGCACATAAACCGGAGTCAAGAAATCAGCGAATGTTATGAGTGCCGTGAGTTGATCTCCTGTAGCACATTTCACATTAGCCAATGAAAGTAGAGCAGAGTTGTAGACTTTTTTAGAGCGAGAAAAAGTGCATGTTGGTCACAATTTTATGCCAGGGCAATCACAAAAAACAAATCCTTTATCGAAAACTCCTATGATCGGTAGAATTCACTGCAGTTAGAAGGCATATTTGATTTGCTTTCCGAAGTCAGCTCGTTAGGCCAGCAGAATCGAATAGTGATTCGTTATCGGCCTAACAGCTTAATGCTTAACGAACGCAATGAGCAGTTCACTTGCTACTTAAGAGCCATTTGTTCATCGAGGATTCGAAATAACGAACCTTCGACATTCAAACTCAGTTCCACGAAGTGGCAAACCTAAAATTTCATGTGGACGAAGAAGACGGGTCTTATAGCTTGTCTCTCCTATCATCGCTTTTATTTTCTCATGCACAGTACTCCACAAAGAATAGTTTTAAACAGTGTGGGTCAACATACGTGCCAACAAGAGAAACCAAAATCATGGCGATCGAGGCAACTAAAAAAGGTCTCGAGCTCCATGTCCGGTTTCAGGCACCTAACAGAGGTGGCGTCTCTCACCGCACATGAGAAGTTACTTGGGCGTACAATTGAATGCTAATTGATGCAAGAACAATGAATTTATTCGAGGCTCGCCATGAAACAAGCATCTGAATGAAGACATAGGATAATTACACTCTCAAATATCTTTTCATCTCTTTTTTCCCACTCATACCGTCCCAGCGCTTCGAAGATGATGTCAAAGATCCATCTCTCTTATTTACGTCGAAAGCACCACATTCTGCTGAAGGACAACACTATGGGAAACCTGGATTGCGTTTTTATTTGCTCATTGCCATCAAAACAATAAGCAGAGAGAGGAAAAATACTCATTGGCTAGTGATGGAACCGCTATGCATAAAAATTTTAAGTAATGGTAAATACCATCGTAACAATCAACTGAAATGTGATATTGTTGTTCATTAATTGGTTAATCAATAAAAACGGTAATCATATTCAGTGAACGATTACGACTTACTTTAAAACGGGAATGGGTAGTGCCAATTAGAGAAATGTAAAGCGTGTTTGCGATAAATCCAGTTAGCAGGAAAAGATTCGTCAGCGGAAAAAAAATTGGAACTCATAAGCGAAAAAGGATTCGAGAAGGGTACTATTAGGTGTATCACTATAAGAAGATGTTTGTTACGGAACTAATCTTGTGACAATCAGGACGACACTTTCAATTGAGGATTGCCGATGAATCTACAGCTAATTAGACACTTTTGAGACAACCGAGTTACATCATACGAACACTAGACCTAAACGAAGTTCTTTCTCTAAAAACTTAAATCGAGGCTGCAAATGTACCTTCAGTCAACATTGCTTTGAAGATAATGTGGAAGTTATCAATATTAAGGCGTTCAACAATACCAGTGGTGCCAACTAAGCCTGGATGCGATGTCCAGTAAGCGTTCAGGGAGTGACGCCAAAATGCGGGAAAGACTTTCACCATGAGAAAAAGCGAATCACTGAAATATCCAGAGGTAAGCAAAAATTACTGCGGAGAAGTGATGACATACCATCTAATCCATTACGCCTCAGGCAATGCTATTTCGAGAATGATCTTTCTATGAAGAGGGCAAGCATGCAGACACTGCCCACTTCTCGCTTCAAACGACCGCTACCAACGTAGCAGAAACTACGATGATTCTAAAGCGATCTCGTTCACGTTAAATGCAACATACATAGAGTGTAACTTTCCCTGACACGTATGGGGATCGCAGCAAGCTGATTGCCAATTTTTTGAGCACGTTGTCATACGCATATGGGCGAACGAGGAGAAGTGGTAGATACATTGTCAGTGAAAGACAAATGAGATGGTCACTCAACCCTACTATACGAACAGCATCTGGCTTTCTGATGAATAAATTGGCAAATTTCAACGAATAAGGAGCTCAGCGAATTTTAGGAGTGGAACTCGTTGCAGCTGTGTATCGAAGTGACGATGTAGTGCACTACTGTTTCGTGTTGCACTTAACAGTCTCGCATTAGCCTCACGTATGCACTCTTTTGTGCTTGTAGATTTGCACTCCGTCCTATTAGTTCAGCCGACGACACTGTCCGGCCATGCAGTCTCGCTAGGGCCATAATTTAGTATCCACAACGATATGCTTTCGACTTCATTAGCACGGAGTTATAGAAGTTGTGAGGGTAGGCCTTGGTTGCTGGGAAGGAAAATTCGGAAATCCTTCTAAGGAAAGCGAATAATGGTATTTAGCCACCTATATGATGGACCGGTTATTCGAATGGAGTAATTGCACCACGGAGGTATGAGACAGCAGTAAAGAGGCTGTACCTATCGTGAACAAAGAACTTTGCATAATGTGATATCTCCAGTAAGAGAATGAAGACGCATAGAAGTAGCCTGAATTGTTGTTTGCGGCGAAAAATACCTACTAAGCTTGACTGATGGCAGAAGTGAACATATTTGTGGAAACCGCTCTCTTCCGAAGTCCGCTGCGTTGCTTATGAAATTTTTTATATGGCAGTTCAAACTGATTCGCAGCTCAAAAATGCAAATTCTTCAATGCAAACAATGAGGGCGATTTGTTACTGAGCTCCGCTTATGCTAATTTAGTAGTTTTTACCAATTGTGGAAACCAAAATACAGGTATGACGATGAGGCCCTCATTCATTGCTTCTTAAAACATATTTTCGCCTGGAAATTTGTGCCATTTATCAGCTTCAACTTCTGCGGATAATCTATCACAGAGAAAGTGATATGTCGACTCTCCGTTTATTGATGGTTACACCGAGTTTTAAAAGAAGTTTTATTTTGCGCAAATATATCATTAAATTGTGAACGTCATCATGAGCTGTTTGTTGGAAAGCGACGACATTTGATCGCCGCGTAGAAAACAAGCATCTGAAGAGCCATATGGGCGGAGAAAATCAAATCAATGTAAACAACTCCCCTTATTAGAGGGGTTGGTTAATAACTGAAAATAGGCTGAGCAGGAAATTGGAGTTTTTTGTGTTATCTCGCAAATCAGCTATGCCCCTGTAATCTCTGAGGGATTAGTGGCAGATTTCGATACATTTCTGCAGCGCGAAAAGAGTAAACGGCAAATGAACAAATTTTGTAGGTAACGCCGCACTTTCTGCTTCAAATAGCAACTTAACTGATCGAAGAACAGCATCGAACCTCCCGAAATATCAGTTGATTCTTGCACATTCTTCAACTATTATGTCAGACTTTGGTCGGATACCTTGACGCGCATGAATACATAGCCCTTCTTTCTCTTTACCACAGGTTGTCCTCGACATGATTCTGTAATAAATGTTTCTGCAGTTCTGTGATTCGGACGATTACTGTATCCCTCAGATGATGCACAACGTGGCGATACAATTACTCGTCTTGGCCACAACTGAAACAAAATCTTATATTGAAGAACAGCAATGGTTCAGATGTCGTTTGCCATGAATATAATTGCTTTTCTGAAATTTGTCTTCATCCCGAGACGGGTAATTTCTGAGTAATAATCGGACGGCGCGAAAAGCTCCTTTTTCCGCCGATGAAAGGAACATACTCAACTCACAGCGAAACGATAGACGACACTTGAAAAAAATAGCGATGCTCTGGAAGGAGAATAGGAAACTTCGAAAGGTGACAAAAAGTTGAAGCTACGCCAACAGACGTTCCAGAGAAATTCAACTATCAATCCGCTTTATGCACTCTCATCAAGTGCTTCGGCTTTCTTTGCTCGATCGAGCAGTGGTTCTTTCTCATCGACGTTTACTTGCAGGGCCTGTTTCCATTCAAATGTAGTAAACGATCACATCTTTCATCGCCGATTTTACCGCTTCAGAGTCTACTTAGTCCATAACCAGTCTGTGGACATATCTCAATTTGTTGGTCGTAAAGCTGAGTCTGTCCACATGTGGGCTCATAACTCCCACACCTAACATCCGCCAAATCTTTTCATGACCTCCTGCCGGGCTCTGTTTGAATTCATGTGCAATTTGTTCACAGATGTGTTGAAGTCTTGGATTGAAAAGGCCCATTTCCTCTTCCAGATTTTGCACAAGTGGAAGAAGGCCTTCGGAAGTGGTAGCTGTCATCAAAGCATTGCTCGAGGGCCCACACTCTTCTAACCCGCACTCTTGTTACTTCCGCTACATTTCTTTCAATGACTTGTATATTGTTCGGTTGTCATAAAGTGTAACTATGAATCGGTTTTCCATTGCAACTACACGAATTTGAACTCCTTGAAGAGGTTTGTAATCCCATCGTTTTCAGCATTTCTGTATAGAATTGTTGCCTGAAGCTGCCCAATAGTGGCTCCCGCTTCCACTGCATCGAATTCATCCATCGTTGGTGAGCTGCAATCTCTCTTCAAGCGTTTGCAATCAGGTGCAGTAGATCTGACTTCAACGATACTTCGGCTGAGACTTAGCTCTATTTGGTACCTCTCTGTTTTTTCCAACAACCAAGCCGGACACTTCTTTTCTGGGACGAAATGTAAACAGAGAGTGTCAGTATTTCCCCGCACTCCCCCCAAGCCTTTCGCAGGTTTTATCACTACTCATGCAATTATCACCGTTAAAAGGGCCTATTTCCGAATTGAATCTTCAGCCTCTGTATTATCTCCTCATGGCTCTCTTCGAGAAGGTCATACTTCAAAGACGATCTTTCAAAGCACTCTTCGGATACTGCGACGTTGTTAGGTTAGACTGTAACTAAGTCTGACTTGCTCTGTCTGCCACTGCATGCTCCAAAAATGTCCAAAAATATTTTCTAAAGCATATCTTGCAAATTACGAATATGTTGCAGTTTGCGGGATTGTTGAACTGATTCACAGACTGCTCGTACTCCTCTTAAAACAACTTAAAGTTGTTTCTGTGATATCGACTGATTCTAGAACAGACATCAGCAGCGCCTCCTCATCATTTCGCTGGATTTTGCCAATGCTATTATTTGCCATACCTTGTCAACGTTGATTCAAACCGTCAAGGCTATCTGGGACACACTCGACGCAAAAGAACATGTCAATGCTGTCAACATCGTGTTTATAGGGACTTAACTTGCTCATTCATTCGTACAGCTTCAAGCATTGCCTTTGCCGCCTCGACCACATCGCTCTTCAGCCATCGCATATGAAGCGTTTTGGTTAATCGTAATGAGCGAAATGTCGTTTATTTACATTCATAGGTGTGATTGCAAGTAAGAGAGGATTATGACGAAAAAATTGTGGACTGCACCTAAGTTTCCCATTCATAGCACCACATCGTGAGTTAGTCGATAGCGAACTATTTTTCTTCGCTCTCGAAATGATCATCGCCAGTATGAAGGTACAGAGTTAAATGGTCAGCAAAAGACGAATGTCGATCCAAAATTCAGCTGAGGCGATCTCAGCGGAGGCAAACACATTCTGTAGAAGCAGGAGCCTGATATAAGCGAAGGCGATGTTCAACTACTGTTTTATGATAAAATGTTTTAATTTGTTCTAATAAGTGCTCTGCTTCCTGAAACAGTCATGCACTATGTTCAAGCGCTAAAGCAAAAAATGCGTAAACATTATGTTGTTTCGCTTCTGCATAGCTCATTTGTCTGCTAGCAAAGCAAATCGGACGAGAAGGAGTCAGACAGCATTCATATCCTTCTCATCGAGCAACGAGTGTTTCGTTGTTTCTTGTGATCAATAAGATAAACACTCGAACACTGCGAATCTTACGACTTTTCTAATTGAGCAAAACGAGTCGAAAGCAGAAAAAACGAATGTTACGTTAGAGTTTTTGCAGGACCTATGAATATTTTCGCAACCAAACAGTCAGGGCTGTTTTCGAATATTCAACTGGTCATTTAGTTTGCGTAAGTTAGCATTTCTTTTCAACATGAGTTGGAAATTTGCAAGGCAATGATTCTGTAACGACAGACTGCTATTTGTCAACTATTCATTTGCAGTGGGAAAAGGAGTTCATGATGTCTGAGCCAACGCGTAAAGCCGTATGAAAAGGCATTGGCATTCGATAGCACGTCGATGACACTTGAGTGGCTTTGGGCATCTGAGGCTAAATTGTGTTCGAAAAAGGGTCGAAACAATGGCAACAATGAAAGGAAGATAAAAGGAAAACTCGAACATCTTGGAACTTAGTTGAATGCTACCAATGACTGAAGAAACAATTGAAAGTAAGCCGGAAGTAGATATAACAAGCTGCGAAAGCTGAGTTCTGACCGAGCAGTATGGAGTGAATAGCACTGAAGATCGATAAATTCCTAATTGCACTTCAAAGCTGCTCTCCCTCAGGATTAATATTCCACTGAGCATTGCGACAAAATTTCATCGTTTATTAAGAAATGTTTTGAGGCTAGAAGTGCAGCTTCAATGAAAGGCGGTGCAATTCTTCGAGAACCACGTGAAGGAGACAAGGTTTGTGTCTGATCTGAACACGCGCTTAGTTTCGGCAATAGAATGAACTTGAATGAATGATGAGATGAAGGAGAATAAGCTATGAGTTGTGTCTAGCAGTTATCCTAAGGAGCGGAGAGAAATGCACACTTGAAATTTCTTCTTTCCAAGATAATCATCCAACAGCTGCGCGTTTTGATCTCGAAGATTATGAAGCGCATTGAAAGCGATAGGATGTAAACAATGGCTGAACAACAAAGGAAACGTGACTTTCAACCGATCTATTCAACGAATTGATAAACTCTGAGCGACTTGCTGGAAATATTATGAAAATAACAGTGCAGTATGATTTATTATCGTGCTATGAACAACATCAACATGACTGTGCAGAAAGGGTGTCAGAGAAAACAATTTCTGAGTGATTTTTCATAGACAGAATCATCGCTTCTCATAGAAACAATGCACACATTGTGCTAGTTGTTTGAATCCAAACACAACTGAACAGACTTTCTTCCAATTACACTTGAAAGTTGCAGTGCTCTAAAGCAAAATCAGCGCGCTCTCCAATAGTGTCATTGAAAGATGCCGGACATATATTCTCGGTAAGGTGAGAGAATGGAAAATGAGAATCTTATGGGCGTATCTTTTATATGACTTCCAAAAACAACAGCAGTGAAGCGCACTGTGAAATGATGAGGACACAACGATCCACCTCCACCTGCATTGCAGATAGCTAATGAGCTCCGAAACGGCAAACTTAGAAAACAGATTAGATAACGCAAACGTTTTCTTGTCTATTGCATCTTCAAATACGAAGATTCTCAAGTCGCACTCTGAAGCCGATTCCCTCTGCACTATGTACTTCCATTAATATAAATACTATAAGTGCTGAAATATAATCGAAACGATGTCGGTTACACACTCCCTAAGACCCTAACTTTTCGCTGACTTCAGAACATTTCAAGCGCTTTAAAGGATGCAGTAAATCTCGCAGGAGAAATCTTCCATATGAATCGTCAATCCCCATCAAAGATATCGAACAAAGTGATTTCCCTAATCATAGAGCCGTAATGAGTGATAAATGCGACAATATACAACATCAACTTTCGTATCGATTGTACAACTAAATTATGCTCTGAATGAAATTCTCTGAAAGCTTTCCCCAATCTAACAAATTATCGGCACATCTCGAGCTCATCGACATTGCAGGAGCAGAAAAATTTGCGCCGTTTCGTGCAGTGACCACTGGAAATGTAGAAGAAGGATACGTTCGATCGGTCGAGCAATATCTCTAAAGTTGATCAGAGGAGGCCGAAAGCAGGAGAGAGATAAGGAACATTAAGGTGAGAGAACGTACGATAGAAAAAGAAGGGCAGAGGAGAACTCAGTCAGAGATGTCCAATTCATAAGAGTACGAAATAAAAATTCACATGCAGTTTACCAGTTGATAGCTGAAAAGAGATGAGCGTCGACGTTATGCTTCGCCTAACTAAATGGCACATTATGCTTAAGGCATTAGCTGCCAGGTGAAAATGTCTTTGCTCTTTTTACCAGCTTTATTGCGTGAATGTAAGTGTCCATCTCTCTGTCCGTTCGTGGTTCCAACTTGCGAGCCATTGAGGCTTTAGTATCCGCGATCGGTGAATTTAACCTGAATTAATAATTGAACCCATTTATCGACCACTAAGCTGACCAGACAACCTTTAAAACAACCTCAAGCACTTCATTTGCCTCAAATTTCTGCACATTCTACGACGGGCGATGAGCTGAACTCAGCAGGTGGCCAGCTTGAGAGACATATCTCCTCTAACATTGCCAAGCACGATTCCATGCATGACTGTGTTCATGCGTTGTGCAAATTATTCCAGTTCAGCAGAAACGAACACTCCTAAAAGAGTCTTGAGATCAGTGCTTGATGTAACAGAGTGATGAACTCATACAATAGCTGCCACAGCCGTTAAGAAGCGTATGCTATCCGACGTAGTTTGGAGTACTTTCTTTCCAAAATAGAGGTTCAGGTGGCAATAATATTAAATGGTATGATGAAATGAGCAAAAGTAAACAGCGTGCGGTATAAGGAAAACAAAAACGAGGTAGAGAAATGGCAGAAGTCATAGCAGAAATAAGTGCGTATACTGAATAATAACTCGACGAGTACTTCGGCTGAGACTTAGTTGAATGTGCTCCAGTGGACTGTGTTTGTTCTCGTCAAGCAGTTCCCCAATGGCCATGTGAGAGTGGTAAGCAGTGAATGATGTTTAGCTCTTGGTGGTTTTATTTTCCTTCGCATGTTCCATCTCCAAGAAGAGATGCCTACTGGGAAAATACAGCATAGAAACCAGCTTATGAGCACGACGAACAAAATTACAAGCGCGTTTGAGATCTTTTTCATTCTTGCAAATAGCGCTTCGGTTTGTCAGTTTACCAGAGCAAATTTTTGTTGGCGAACTGCTCTAGACTACCAACTGGTTTCCAACTAAATGAGGTTGGGGAAATACGCTTTTCATTTCCGCAGCCATCAAATGTATTCAGCTCATATTTTTCGAAGCAGAAAGATCGTTGATTGCGGGAATTAAAATTTGCTGCGATTCGACTGTCGCAAAAACAAGTCAGTCTTATTTGTACGTCACCCCTCCAACTCAATCTCCTCACAAGCAAGTCCTCATCTTGGCCAGTTCTTCGTCGGTTCTCCACAAGCAATGTATTTAACCAAGTGAAAAAAGGCCCTTCAGGAGTGTAATAGAGCATTGATTCCTGTGGTAATTAGCGTCAGAAAGCTAGCATCATTATTGTTGCTTACTATTTTCGCTAAAAAGTGAGCACGGCGAGAATTATTCTCAATCGGAGGCCGAGCTCCTCGTGCCAATTCCTCAGTAAGCAATATGGTCTGTGTAGCGGGTGCAGCGATCGGATATTTACGCATATTGTGATGCATCCTTCTCTTTCGCGGAGCACTATGTGTAAAGCAAGGATGAATTTCCAATAAACGTTTGCCAAATGGTGCAAAAAGTGGGAGGGAAGGGAGGGCGACAATGAACTATTTCATGGAAAAGTATGTCAGAAACGTTTTTGCATAATACGGATCTGCATCGTTTGTGAGGTCGATAAAAATCAATCTTCTGCCCAGATTATTATTATTTCTAAATGTATAGGTACAAAAGGTGAAGCAATTTTGAGATACAATTGTCGTGACAACTGTAATTCTCGTTATGACGCTCTCTTCGTCCAACAAATGTTGCAACTCAATTTCAGGGTTGCTTCTTATGCGAGTTCTGGTACTAGACCAACTTCCATCCAAATCTAGTTTCAATTTCTTTCACATGGCACCCATTATTATATTGTCGTCATACCATTTCATTTTACCGTGCCGCACAACTAATCTTAAGGTTAGGCAAGATACGTACAACGGTTTATTATTTCATACGTGTTTGCATACAAGATTTCCATGGTGTTAAGTGTATTTTGAACTTAAGGCCTATTGAGCCCGTCCCATTTGCATCGTCTTATATAAGTCATCAGACTATTACTAGGTATCACTGTCAAAAAGAAGCAGTGATTAAGATCTTATTACATTGCGAAGCATTGTTACGAAGCATCAATAACATATCTATCTCGAATTGATTGCCAGCAGCATTTCCTTTCCTCCCTCACTTATTCTAGTACACCTGCTTTCGCCATATCTTATTTTCCTTGGTGCCTTTTTAATCCTAGCCCTTCGCATTGTTGGCATATTAGGTCTTTTGTTCTGAATCCTCTAATTCTAGTTCTGGAATACAATGATGCGTTTCCCTGTGACCGCGACGGACATTTCAAACCAGTGTCATTGACAATGAATGAGAACTGAAAAATGACAGCACGAGTGAGGACGGATGAGCAACGTCAATATTCCAAATATGCAGCGCAATAGCCATTCAACCCTCGAATAGCCACTAAATTTAATGTTATAGTCATTGTAGTTGCCGTTTTCTTAGCTCCGCCTCAAATTTTCTCCTTACCTGTCTTCTACATGCCCTCATTTCCCCAATGAAACTTTTCGATTTTTCCTTTTAATTTCTTATTTCCTTTCGAATTGTTAACTCATCTATCTACGTTATTAGATTTCGCTTTTCCATCTTAAAGAACATCCATCTGATGGATAGCTTTCTGCGGATGTGATGCAATCCACTCCATCTTTGGGATGCACAATCGTGGCAAAATAATGTTTTGCAGTGAGTAAGCATGATCAATGCCGCATGTTCGAAGAGCGTGACGAGCAATGTGTTGGCAAAGTTTATAACTGAACGGTGCAGCCATCGACCGCCATCGAATGGAAAGACAAAATGCTCAGCGTCTTGAAATTCTGACTTTCGATGACACAGTGGTTTGTTTTACTCATCTGCATGTTACAATATCTGCAAAGCAAATCGAGTGCTGACTTTAGTAGGGCGAATCCGCTATGGTTCCACTCCAGAAAATGTAGTAAACACTGTGGCGCGAAGCGACGGAGGGAGTTAAATACTTTCTTGAGTTCGCGCTCTATCTCACAAGCGATGTCAGGTACAGAGATGGCAAACTAATCCAAGTTTTTCGAATAGGAGCAAAAATTTTAGGTGGCAGGAAAAGCGGACTCTCCTTATAGCAGCATGAGACTAATTTTGACAATTTGCACGCTGCCGTTCCGTGAACTTTTATGCATTTTGCAGCAAGCAAGGCAATTATGATGAGCCACCACCCTGTATGCAAAAACTCTTCGAGCAGAACATTCACTCATTCCAATACCCTGTGCTTTTGCCAGATTCACCATCCTATGACCGCACGACAGGCAACATTTGCTGACAACTGAGAAATTTCGAATATCCGACACTTTCACACTATGCGAGCGCATAAATTCGGCAGCTGATAATGGTCGAAAAATAAGAGTTGCGGTTGAATGTTGTATTCATCGAATGTTTTACAATTTTTAGGGAGTCATGCCGGCAATGCCGGTGCGGCCTGCGTTTGATCATTAGACACCGAAAGGAACACAAAAAACTGCTTCGCCATACCTCCCAGTCCGCACTTTGAGGGCACTGAGGTCTGACGCCATATGCGTTAAAGTATTACAATGTCAGGAACATTCGGTTCCATATATTTGCAGAAAACAATACATAGGCAAACCCACGGTCCCTACCAAAGCCCAGTGATCTTTAACTCATTGGTTGCAACGGAATGAATGCAAAGGAGATTTTCGAATCCGATCAGTTACCATGACGATTCTTCGCGAATTCGTTTCTATGCAGGATGCTTTAGGCTCAGGAATAGGCGCAATCGATAAGCATGCTTGTGAATTCAATTCATGGTGCAATTCACTACATACAGGTGACGTGAATTGCTCCATGTAGAGAAGCAGAGGTGGGGCAGTTCAGCAACTTCGAATATTCAGCTCATAGGCCTTTGATGCGATAATCGTACTGTTGTTCACCTGATGAAAAAACAGTGTGTTTGGCACAAAAGTAAAGCAATCGCCATGGAAAATAGCATGCATCTCATTCACCAATGTTTCTTGGCACCAATTTTCTTCCACCTCGGAGCACTGCAGCTTCTGCAGAATGCCACAAGCCTTCGATGCTTTTGCTCCACTTTTTCGACGTTGAGCAGCGTTAGTGGAGCAAATACATGTGGGTGCTTGCACGATCTAATAACCCCTCCCATGGTAATGTCTCTGGTCTGACAAGCCGAAAATTCGCACGATCATTTGCTGAGTATTTTATAAGAGAATGTGACTTTACAGTGCAGTACGCGCACTCTGAAAATTGAGCCCTCATGTTTGCAAGTCGTTTTTACACTCAAATCGAAACGGCCGAATTCGTAATTTGATAGTGCAGATTGCATTCTTGCTTCTGAAACGGGAATCTTGACTAATTGCTTCGCACTCGGAACAGCGTCGATTCACTAGACTTCAACGACAATTACCTTATAACGTTAACGATTTGCGAACGCGAACTGGCTTCGCTATAAACAATAGCTTGCAAGAGCCAAGATTCTATACGAACATAGATGCAGTAACTGGACTTACTGTGATCGGCACTAAATACTTATATACACATATATAGCTCGCTAATGACACTCTCCACCAATTTTCTGAGATGTGCGAAAGTTTACCAGTGATAACTTCGAGATTAGTTGGCAAACTGGATATTACCGAGCAAACATTATGCAAAACTTTATGCGACTGCAAGTTTCCGTCCACTAACATCAAACTACTGAAATATGAAAGCATACAAATATGACAGAAATCATCTCACCATATGCATTTCCCGGAACATTATAAGACTGTATAAATCACCTTAATAACATTCATATTCGTTTGGACAATCTACATTATGTGACCATTTAAAATAAGGCCGAAGTGCGGGATATGCGCCATTCAGTGTGAAGTTCGTTCCGAATGCGCTTGCTCGATTTCACTCGGCTGCAATTCTGACACAACTGGTGATGCTTCAATTAGGTTTCAAATTCTTCGTAGACGCCTATCTGTATTTTAAACTGACATGAACGCTGTGGATTTTGCGAGAATCCGCTGAGTACACTTAGAAAGGATATTTTTTCGAATCCTCGAGTGAACTAATTCTTCAAGCAAATAAGAGCCGATGAGCATGAGACAGAAAGTGCACATGAAAAGTGGCTTATTCAGTGGATAAAAAGTTTACTTACCGTAATGAAAGTCATTACGCTCAGGCTGTATTAGTGTATTATCTATTACGTCATTTCTTTGCACTCTGCTTTATAGCACATAACGGTGATACAAATATCAGTGATGCAAGCTGGCTAAATGAACATCCACTTGCAGTGTTGATTCGTTTCCGAAGACTATTATGCCATTTATTATATGAATCTTTTCGAATGCGTAATTTGATGCTCTGTGCTTGATGAAGCCATTTCGTAATTGTATATGAAACTTAGCCCTGCCGTTTTTTCCTATTGAAACCGCGAACGGACTCAGCTAACGCCCATATTGTTGGTGAGACAATTAATTTATGGCGCTTCAGTGTGGAGGATACCGGCAACTTCGAAGCATGCCATTTTCAAGGCTCGACGATGATAAATTCGTCCCGATAGATGAACGAGAAGTTGTTTGCTGCCGACATGGGATCAATTGTAAACAGAAAAACAAAACTTGTGAGGTAGTTCAATGATTCTTTCGCATTCAGAACCAAATTTTACGTTCTACGATAAGCGAAACGTTTTTTTCTGGTACATTTTCAATGCTCACTAGGTAGAAGAAATTTCTGAAAACGCCTTCAGTCATAATTTGGCAGATAATAATCCCATCAGTTTCAAAAGCCATTGAATTTGAGACATTTATATACTTTTTCCTTCAAAGCAATAAGCAACATCTTGTCGACCACCTAAGTCGAAGAACCATTGCAGTCAACAAAGGTGAAGCGAATATCATCGAAAATTTTTGGCTCGTTTGAATGCATCACTGCAGGTGCAAATGAATTTTTACGGCAGTGATGCGAAGATTCGGAAATAAGGAGGTCGCTATCGTGGACTACGCGTTATCAGCTTTATCACTTATGAAGTCAACATAATAAATACTTGCAATTTAGGTGAACACGACCTGCTCAAGATCAACAAGCTCGCCCATCTCCCGCACAACAACACATACTTTCTTTGAGCCGGTCGAAAAACGCTTTTCACTTCTTCACATAAAACATGAAGATCTCAATGGTTAGTGGATAGTTCGTCGTAAAAAGGAAACGTTTATAGCGTTTAGGATAGTTGTGATATGGCTGCTATTGCAACATCTTAATGAGTGTTGAGGAAATGATTCAATGTTCTGCTGAGATGAAATTATTGCCTAAATTTGAGAGTGCAAAGCCAATTAGACAAGCGTGGCGAATCTTATAGAGGAATTGACACGATGCATTCCACTCACCTCACCAACCAGTTTCATAGTTGAAAGTGAGTGGGAGTATTTCGAGTAGTGCAGTTGTATTTCAACTAATGTCAATGCTCACACACATCTACAAAAAGGTGACGTTTTTGTGACACGAGCGGTGTAAAATGACCCAACTTCCGACACGTGTCATATTCAAACAAGCTTCTCCACTCTTAAACATGCACACAGCTGCTTGCGAATGTGGAAGCTGGTATAGGAAATTTTTCAATGAAATTTCTTGACTCCAGATTCAATAGTTCTTGGGCAGGTATTATTGGGCAGACAGACAGGCAGATGGACAAACACGATGCCGCCGTTAGGCGACTTGCTACTGAACATTTGCAAAGGTGCATAAAAATGGTTGCAGAAATTCGTACATGAACCAAACCTAGTAAAATTCATTCTTTATGGATCGCTGATATGCAAGCCGCTTCTGTCGATTAGCCAGCCAATGTCCCTCGACTCTGCAAGGAAGACCTCCTTGCATCTTCAAATGGAAAACTGGGCTGAATTTCCGTCATCGTCAGCAGTTTAAGATATTCAACAGAGACTCTGGCAGTTGGAAAGCCTGCTATTATAAGAAAGGGTAGAATGCCAATTCAGTTTATAGGAAATTTGCTATTTCTTGGCTATTGCCAGTGCGCCGCTTGAGAAGAAGAACAGCAGTCATTTTTATCGGACGACTTAATATTATATATGGCTTAATGGTAACGTACCTCCGAAGCGTCAATGGTCACAAAATTTCCTCATATTCCATGCAAAAATTTATGGCGTGCCTTCAATACTTTCACACAAGCCTCGTTCATTTTCAGTAATTTCACCACACACAGCTTTCACCGTTGCCTCAGGCATTGGCTATGCATGAACTTCTGGCACTCTTAACGAAAAATGCGTCCGCACTGCTCTTGATAATAACAGAAGTCAAATATCACGAGCTTACCTAATATAGATGCTTGTCTTTAATTATACTTGCGGATCGTTTTATCAACACTGCTCTCAAACTGTGCAGGGGCAGAATAAATGCATCTGCTCATCTTGTCTGATTACAGAAAAGATCAGAAAAAATCCTATAGAACAAATGAAGAGCTCTTCATCCTAGTAATCTATCTCCATTTGCATGAATTAGTTGCAATACATAGCCTGACTGAGTCCTAGCCCGTATCCTACTTCAGAGGACGGAAAATACTACAGGAAAAATTAAAAAGAGGTGGGAACCGAGAAATAAGAACACGAAGCCACAAACCTGCGCTGTCTGAAGTAACCTTAGAATTGAGTCACGAGATTAAAGCACCCTGATCAGCTGTGGTAAAGGGCACACTGACAGCAGAAGTAACGGGAAGGATACTAGCTGGAACAACTGAAAAATAGTTTAGACGCAGAAAACGTCCTAAAAAGCTTTCGTGCACTGGAAAACGTCAGGGAGCTCCCAAAACTTAAAAAAGAATCTATAGCAAGCTAAAAAGAGGGTTAAGACATGGTCAACAGTCCGACCGGAAATACAGGAGTTCGATCGACGGGGTCGCATGATACCGCTGCGTAGTGCTGCCAAGGACAATATCGAAAAGATCTGCTTCAAGCATTACGCAAGCCTGATTGGTGCCAGGCCACAATACTGAACAGTTCCGCTCACAGTACGCCAGCCCAAAGAGCCTATAGCTTGCTGTGGGATCATGAGACTCGTTCGAGGCCTCGTGAACTCTGTTATAAAAGATTCCTCCAAGAAGCCGTATGTCAGATGAAACAGCTTAGTTCGCCGTAAACTGCCAACGCCGCTTTTAATTTAAGCAATGTTTCTCGTTCGCACTAGACATTGTGGGGAAATATAGGTGGTACAAGATCCCTCACTTAAAGCCCGTCCTATTCTTTCTGTTCCTCCGCAGTGGGGTTTGTTCAACGGCTTCTGTTCAAGACCAGGCACCCTTGACTGGGGGCAGATCGCATTTGCCAGGACCGGACGCATGGCGAATTTAAAATATGCGTAGGGCCCGGCCATGGTCATTTGACAACTACTTGTTGCGAGGTTTACTGAGAGTTTTACTGGAGATGTCTATTCTGCGATCTTACGAAATCTATGTTCAGAACTTCAAGGGGATAACTGCACGAGTACAGGAGCTCCCTTCATCTTTCTCCGTATTTCAATTCTTTTCGATGTTTACGAAGTCGAGAATGTAAAAACATCTCGAAAGTGAACTGTATAGAGTATCCGATTGCCAAGGATAATCTGCTTCAGTGGAATTATATGATAAGACATCAACTTATCATAGCATGTTATGGGTGCAATTCTTTCATTGTAGGATGAACATACATGCAGTAAAGATGAATATTTTCAAAGAAATGAGCACGTTTAAAAACGACAGTATGAACATATTTGCTTTGCTGCAGTTCTTGGTATACCTCAGATCTAGTGAACATTCGTTATTTCAGGTGAGGATCCACAAGACCCGAATGAAGACGGAGAGGATAAACGCTCCTCGACAACTCCATCATCTGACGATGTGAGCATCGACGGACTGCTATTATTGCTCTTATACTGGTTCTTGTGCACTGAAAAATGAATGACAAGGACTGCCTGCCACCTAGAAAATGAATAACGCATTTGTTATATTGCGTTGCAAGATGATAGGTTATTAGTCAATTGCGAAACGATACGGAATGCGTGTGTACTTCTATTGCTTTTGCTGTGATTCGGCTGACGATTCAGCGGGAAAAGATCGACGTCCCTTTTAAGTATACATCGCACACCCAAGCGCTTCATTCTATATTGAGTTTATCGACTGCAAACGACCTCATTCTCTGACAAAACTCGCACTTGTTTTTCCGTATTTCGAGTATCTGGTGATACTGTGTTTAGAAATTTGGATCATAGCCACAGTGGGAACATGTGCCACTCCAAGAGTTCACTCCTTCTTTCTACTAAAAAAAAAAAAACAACTGGACTCTCTCTTGCGATTTCTCAGAAAGGCCTTCATCGGTAGCGTTGCAATTTAATGACTGGAATTGTATTCTGGAATTCGAGCATTATTTAAAAGAAGCCTCTCTCCTCTCACACAAACCTTGTCTTTCCTGAACTGAAATTGCTTTCACAGCGTCCAGATGAGTAGTCATCTTTATACGGACAACTTCCTGTCTAATGTTTCTCCTCCTCCCCCCCCCCCCTATTGTATTATAGAAGTTNCCCCCCCCCCCCCCCCCCCCCCCTCCGATCACTTTGCCCATTAGAGATGCCCAAATATATTACGTAGACAAGTGAAGCAATATTCTTCAGAACGATACAAATGGATGCAGTGGAACCGGCGAGGGAATGTTGGTGGAGCCATACTGGGAAGAAAACCAAGAGGGCAAAGTTTCTAGAAGATTGCTTTGGTTTGTAATGGTTATGCGCTTTTGTTAACAGAATTCATAACATGGATCATATTGCTCTTTGCTTTCCTCTGCCTTTGTTCACGAGTTGCGGCTTATAATAATAACAGAGCTGCAAGGTAATCGGTACGTAGTTAGCCGAGGAGATGCTCCAAGCGTCGGGATTGATGACACTAGACCCACAGCGAACTCGGATGGGATGCGAAAAGCGGGAATTGAGAAATCGCATCTGGTCTACGGTGAGATTCTTACGAATTTGAAGATTGATTCGAATATTCAGGGTTGGTGGAAAATGAACCACTTCTCAGATTTCGTTGAGCCGCTGTCCATTATCTGACCACTGTCTAAATTCGTCAGTGCAAGCGCATGTTTTTGAACACAGATGCAATGAAGCATTGTAAAGAAAAGGAATTTCAGTGAAGTGACACATGCCTCCACACCACTGTCATATTTGCTGATGTGATTAGTCTGCAGAGAAGGTTGCTGCTGCGCTGGACATAAGCCGAGCATTTATTAATTCCTACATTGGCTACGAGCTCTCTTCATTCAATATGTCGCAATGTTCCTCCATCGATAGCATCTTTCAGGGGATCGGCAAACGATTTATCTTATGTTCATAGTGTCAGGTCTGTGGAGCATTTCTACATCGGCGCAACGACTCCCAAAAAAGCGGAACATTATGTTCACAAGTGTACAAGCTTCCGTATTTATCATGCACTACAGGAGCCTACCGAAGAATCGCTTCGAAAAATGCAAATCGGAGCTCACGAATGGATCCAGCCAGCACTTCGCTTGCATATCGTTTACAGGGCAAGCACAGGGGATTTCTGGCAAGCTTTGGAGAATTTGCATATTTCATGGGTTTTCAAGAGGTACCCTAAGTGCTCAGTGCAGAAGTGCTCCCTTGATTGGCACTACTTTTCTTTGGTTAAGTCGGAGTCCTGCTGTTGGGACGTATACAATCTCTTCGTGTATTTTGAATTGCGATAATATGAGTTACTCTGCGCAATGGGGTTGTGCACGTGTAATTTGCTGCGTAGAATTGCTCCGTGAACATTCTTTTTACAGTATTCTGCTTGTTTGTCAAATCGAGCACGAAAAGCTAGATCGACGTAATTTAGTGCACATGATCTTGCTGCAGTTGAAGCGGTCGAAGAAAATGAGATTTCAGTTCAAATCCAATGACAACGGCGACTTATCTTCCGCTATGTCGCCTTTGCAGGAGCACGATTTAAACGTTTGAGTTGCGCGACACCGCATTTCCACTGATTTATCGATTGGTGATCGAGAAAGATACTGTTCATGGATGTTTATGATGAATATGCATAATTGCAGTCACTACAAAATTGTCGGTGTCCCATCAGACTCATCGGAGCGGATGTTTACTGTCGATTATGGTGACCCACATGCGCCTCGGTTTATCAGTCTCTATGCACTCGCTAGATACTATAGGTAATGCTCGCACCTGATTATGGTACTCGAGCTATTACTGTTTCGAAATCAGGTGGGTTTCGGATGTGATTCCGGAGGCGCCGAGCTTTAAAGAATACGGAAGATGAAGGTCAGAGAGCAGCACATCAATCTTCAAAGTTTTCCTGCCCCGAAGTACTAAATACTGCGCTATCACACCCATAGAGACATGGAAAGTAACTCAGCTTGCTCCTTGTGCGAGGATTCGATTTTGTTATTTCGCTCAGTGGAAGGGCATCCTGAGGAACCTTGCAAAAACGGTAAAGAAGTATAGAAGTGAACCTTTGGAGATTAATGATCTCATGTTTATCGAGAACTATGGAGTAGCTACACAATCGGAAAATGTTTCTGTAAGCTTGCGCACAAAATCTCCACAGACGCGTTTTTGGTAGCTAGATTCTCGACTATGATTTCTGCGAATTTGAAACTTCTCATAAAATGACTCATATTAGGCATTCAATCTGTGCCTCTTTTACAAATTCAGCCGTTCACATTTATCCTCTTGATTTTGCTTGTTCATTCATCAATGAATGGATTTCTTGCAGCTTAAATGCATCGCTACAATGCGATTGTGACGATGGTGCAACACAGGCGGATGTGTTTCCTTGTCGGATTAAGAGGGCTCATAGCAATAGCATGAGTAGGCATGGATCGGCCTCATAACCGTCGAATTTCCGATGCGATTTCTTAAAAGCACTGTCAAATCCACATTACTTTCATATGTTGACATTACGGCTGCATGCTGGGCCATCTTCAGTAATTGCTCTTATTTCGATGTATGGTCATACAAAAGCTGTTCGAAGCCATCATTTTTTAGTGTAATGCATCTTGTGTGAATGCGTGAAAAATACTAGATTGTGGCAGTTGCTCACATTTTCACAGTTCAACAAAGTGCTTCTCTGACAGTAAATTGTCAACGTGCCAAAAACTGTCTGAAAATTCTGAAAATTTGCTCATTTAACGTGACGACATAATAACTGATCAATAACTCGCAAAGAATACTTGACTGCTGTGATAGTTTTGTTGATGAAAGGAAACCTAGAAGGCAGTTGGCTATAATTTTGCACTACAATCGCCTTCTCGCCAAGTTTCCAGAGCAGTGGGTCAAAGCTTCTGAACTGCGTTGTTAAAACGACTTATCGTCAAATTAAATTATATACACAGCGTTACTGCATTCCACTCATGATTCGAACGACAGGATCAGAATCTGGCGGTAATAAAGCAAGGCGTTGGCAACTTGCTGGGAACTGTTTCATGGAATCGGAAAGAATATGCCAATCGTAGATGTCTGAAGCATGCCATGCGATGTACTGCGCTATTAGTGTGAGCGCGGATTCCGCTTCACCACGTTCGCAACTCTGGTACACAATCTCTGCAAACAATAAACAAATCAGAAGCACATACAATGAAGTGTGCAGAAAATGGGCCACAATGCAGTGAAGAGTAGCAGGGCCCAGCTGCGATAGCTGGGGCTATGAATTCAGATCTTGTGTTCGTATTAAATATACATTCAGCAGGTATTGACTTGTGCTGGATCTTTGAGCTGCATCGTGGCAAACTTCTGTAAAAGAAGTAAGTTACTGCTGTTTTATATCATGTGTTGGCTGTAATCGACAAACCTTGCTCGCATTGCTTATAGCAAGCTTGGAAAGTGCACAATAGATCGAGCTCTCTTTCGTAGTTGCTCATTTCGGTCCTCGTGAACACCTGAAATATTTTGAACATATCTGCTTGGAATATAATTAAATAATTTGCATAAGAGTCATCGATGCATGAGCATATTCAGCTGATTGAGTACCTTAGCACTTTCCTGTGCATTAAAGCAGAAAAAAACGAAATGGATGCAGCGTTCAAATTTTCGGTAAAAAATGTTGACTTCTCATGATGGACCTCGTAGAACAATATTGGTGCCTGAACAGACTAGCACACTGTTTCATGAAACCATTGATAATGAACATGCCAAAAGATACTTTCTCACGAATGCAATGCAGAAATCACATCCAGCTCAGCTACATGCGATCTTAATATGAACTCGTTCTCCACAGCTCAGCATTTTGACGTTCGCAAAGAAGCCCATGAAATTACATCATGAAATGCAGCAGGCGAGTATCTTTCTTCGAAATCAGGCTCAAGGATGTACGAAATGTCATACAGTAGAAAGATTAACAATGAAGAGTACCTTTCCGAGTGCGGCCCTTTCTTGTTTTTCCACAACTTTCAGTGCTTCCATATGGCACGACTGATCGCATTTAAGAAACGTCAGTGGCTCAGTCTTTTCGAGGCATTTCCGCGCCTCCAGGAAATCCTCCCGTTTGAACTTACAGAGGAAGTTTGAGGGTGAGAAGACACGATCTGCTGACTGAAAATTCCATTCTCCTCGTTTTGCAGTTTTCCAATATATGAAAAAAATGAATGAGGTATACTTTTTTCAAAGCTTTTCATCGCGTGCAGCTGGGAATGTGCTATACAGCTATTGTAAAAAGTGTCTTTTAATTCAGAATGACTGAAATGGCAGAGTATCGCAGGTCTCGATTAAACCGAATGCCCGTCAATGAAACCTGTATGAAGTCTATCGCTTATCACGTCGATGAAGTCTACCACGTGCAGTTTTTTTTTTCAAACGGTCTGCTACGTAGCGATCTTTCAAAGCTTATGAGTAACAACAAGCATGATATAAGCACTGCGTATGGCGGAAAACTCGTTACTATACATTTCTTTGATAGTTGATGGAAGAATCGAGAGATTTTGCGCACAATTAGAATGTCATTCACCTCAAGGGATCGACGAGTTAAATTACGACTCTGCATAATTTATGCCAATTTTAGTGTAACCAAAAAGCTACAAACGATGAAATACGAATTTCAACGAAAGATCTTTTCAAGCGATCAGAAAATAATCTGAGTAGTAAAAATCGCATTTTCTTTACAGAAATCCGTTAAAAACATTTCTTATAGGACGCACCATTGAGCGAGACCGATAAATGAAAATAAAGAGATGCCCTATGGGTAGTGGTCGTAAGGTAAAATGGAATTTGTAGCCGCGAAGTTGTCCGACAGTAAAGTGAAATGGCTTAAAATACATCAGCGCAAATGATACACCTATTCGCGCAATGAAGTGCATTCGGAACAATGTTTTTCTTAAAGATGTAGGTGAATGGACTGCAATCTTTGTGATCATTCTCTCAGTCACTTCAGTGTTTTATTTCAAACAAACAGTATCAACAAAAAGAACGTACCTGATCTCCGCACTCATCGATATAGCATTGCGTTCGCTTGTCGGAAATGTTGCAATATAGTAGGTAGCCGTTCCTGTCCAGGATTACTGGATGAAGTGGAAAATCGTAGAAGTCTGTCACGTTCATACCGAACTCCGATTGAAATGAGCTTTTCCAAAAATCATTGCAATCCTTAAAAAATATTTTCCAACGAGTAAAAAATCTCCGATCCATTCGCTTGGCTTTTCTTAACTGACAAAAATTTCATATCCCATCCGTAGTTTATTTCCCAAAAGGGGTATATAGGCATGATAATGGCAATAATCCTTTCATAAATGTTTTTGCTGAACATTGCGAATTTTGCAATGATCTCATCAAATGTGAGATAATTGAGCAGGAAAAATACGTAAACTCCTTGGACTTTGTGCGGCGCATTTCCTGTGAGGCACTGTTGCGAAACAGGGTTCAGTAACGTGGTGGGGCCTCTACGTCATGTGTGCGTTCCAACATCTCGTGTGTCCAACACATAGGAATATCAGATGGAACGTACATGTAATGGATTTGCTCCTTCAGAAGCCATGAGATATTTGCTCGAGATATTTTATACGATATTTTACGCAAAAATTTTGCTCGAGGATATAAGTAACGCAAAAAAGATATTTTATATGCTCGAGAGGAAAGAAATATGATCGCTGGGAAAAATCTTATGACAAAGCTTAGATTTCGCGTAGTTATTGGATGGACTGAGAGAAAACATCTTCGATTCTGCATCCGCCCATCACGTTGCTCCCCTTTATTTTCATCTATCTCCGGAAGAGAGTGATATTCGAGAGTGAAAAATATAATGCTGATGTCTTGAACGTTTGCAGATCTCTTCTGAGCAGTATTACTCGAAACCACAGGACTCTTTGAACATCAGTATTGGGTAGATGGGGATTGAAAACTAGAGCCTTATTTGCGAAGCAAACGCTGATTTTGGTTCAGCAAACTCGAGATGCAGTAGTTTTGAGAATTGATCTGTCATAACTGATCGAGTCATCTTAGTATCATAGAGTTAATCAAATTCTCCAAATAATGTGCAAAATCGCAGAGCGCAGCTGAATGTGTACATAACTGACAGATGTGAGCTTATCAAGACGTAAGCAATCTTTGGTAATGAGTCGGTATCGTCCAGTTCAGGAAAGAGGTTTCGGGGAATTTCATTCAAGGACGTTAAACTCGACATTCGGAGTTTTAGCTGAATTCGGCCTAGTACGTCCAAATGCGCTCTGAGAATTTCTCCACAATCACACATTTGTCTTCACTGAAATGAAACGCTCTAGTATCTGGTCAAAATACTTATAGATACAGATGCGCAGAACGGCTTCCCACTTCATCTGGCACGACAGTTTTGTGAAGCAGTTTGCTCCATGCCTGCTGGGAATGAAAACAATGTTCGCAAGGGCGAAGCCAGCTCGCGATCGTTTGTCCGTGGACTGATGTTGAGCAACACGGGTTGTGTTTAGCAACATTCTGCGCACCGTTATTTCCACTTCTCGTTAGCTCTGCTGCAGGTGCTAAGCAGCACGGTTTAGCATTGCACAACGCCAATAGTCAAATGTTCACCTTGCATAAAACAACCAATAACGCATAACAATAAAAAGAAAACGTCGGATTGTTTTTACCTGAAAACAATTCGGATCTGTAGCATTCATCTCCGATACGTACATGAAATCACGTTTTGGCCTTAGCGCCTGGCCCATTTGAATGAGTGCCAATAGCAAAACACATCCCAAAGTATAGCCACTGATGGAAGTGTTCATGGTGGTGATCAGCAGACGAATAAACGCCATTCAAATAGGTCAGTCAACGCATTGACGGCATTCCGCTGTGTCCCATCGTCTCGTTATTTCTCGTGACTTTCCCAAGGAAATACACTGGCATGGACTATACTACGTCGCCATTTATGGTTAATATATATATAGGTGTCCCACCGTCACCCCTGCGGGACTCACGCACGTACATCGAGCGTAACGGTGCTCAATGATGCTTACAAAGTCGACGTATGAAGGCGGCATATTTGTCTCGTGTTTGGTATGCTCGAGACCGTGGAATGATTTGGTTAGGAACGTGCACATCAAATCTGGACAACTGTGCTGCGCACTCATGGCCATACACTTTCATGGACAGGATTAACATTTTGCATCCCTTCAACAGGCCACAACCAGTGATGCTGATGATTGACTTTAAAGCAACTCACACAAAACCTTCAATTTTCTAGTTTTTGGCAATTCATGTGAGCATCTGAAGCTACGACCACATCGACATCGTCGTTGAGCGACAAACTATCTCATCTGGACATTTCCACTGGTGCACTTAAACTTGCAACTTGAAAATTGTGTTCTTCAACTTCACATTAAACATCTACTGAGCATTAAAAAAGGGCTGTAGCCACTCATACCAGAATATTGTACTTTTATGCAGTCTTCGCATCTGGTTTCTGATATCATATTGCAACGGAATGTGCAGAATCGCTTCACTTGCTCTGCTTCTTACAAAGCTACTGTGGCCCTTGCCAGTCAAACTACTTTACGAGCTGAAAATCTTTAACTCGAAATCATTCAGACATTGCAGTTTCAAATATAACTTGATCGTTTGTTTTAAAACTGTGTGTGGCTTTTCCGACATCTCACTATTAGAAATATTTCACTCTGCCCACCCTTCAAGTCGACGTAGACTTCAGCTTCCGCTCGTTGAATGATGTTCTGCAAAGCTCCCAATTTTATATCTTGCGAGCATGGAACTTACTTTCTGTCATTAACGCAGCCAGCGCCTCAGCTTTTCAACTGCTGCTAATTGGTTTCGACCAGTACTTAATTGCTGTTCTCTCCTACTGAATGTCCACTGGCTCAGATCGCAAACTTTGTAAATCTTTCGATGGTTTCCGTTGCTTGTGCTTGCATACTTTTGTGCGTTTCCAACTTTAGGATGTTAAAATGAAAGAGGAAATAAGTTTGGTGTCATCAAAAAAACTCTCACTATTTTCTGCTCCTTTCCCGTCATTATATACAAAATTGGGATGCTGCTGTCAAGTTTCACTGACTTTAGCAAAAAACGATAGCAGTTGATCTTCAACTTTCAGCGAGCAAAATTCAAGCATAGATTTCAGACTATTAATCCAGTCGAACATTAAACTTGCCTCGCACATCTGTGCAATCAGCCGAACGCACACAGCAAATTCCACATCAGGAGAGATAAGAGGAAACATAAGTTTGCAAAGGGCGGTTGAGGTGGTCGAAAATAATCGACGTGATTGCGCCCCATCATTAAATGCGATAATCTGCTTTCTCTGAATATGTAAGAGAAGTAGTGCACATCGACATATTGATGTACTGCGTAGCCGTAAGTGAGGGGATAGGGAGTCTAAATTTTCAAATGCAGCTGGGAATAAGTCCTATGTTAGAGGCAGATTTATTTGTCGCTGATGCACTGGTTTAGGAGCTTTCAAAAGTTCTTCTCAGGTTTTGTGGCCCCATCGTCATAGTGAAAGCTCACTTCTCGCATTCAATGCAACCAAAGTGCAGAACGCTCGTGCATGAATATTGGCAAAATAAATCGTTCAGACATGACGAGAACTGAAATTTTTGCACGTTTTTTTAGTGTATTTGCAAACTTGTCAGCAAATTATGGGAAAACAGTTGGTCCAGCAAAAATGCAGGCCAAGCTTCTTTACATCTGTAAAATAAAGTTTGCCCTAACTACTAGCGTCGATGCAGGTGACAAGTGCCGGAAAATCGTTGGGAGATTCTCAGCCATCTTGAAGAGTGTTGCCCGCATTACATGCCCCAATTCATCTCTTTGCAGAGACATGACTGCCACGTCAACAACCTGGCAACGAACGTCTCTCTCTCCGAAGACCATCCCTCTCTTTCTCGAAAATAAAGAAAAACAAACTCGTGGGTGAGCACAGAAATGGACTATCCTTGAGCCAAACATTTGACGGAGTTTTCTTGGCCTATCGCCCCATCTAGAACCAAACAGAACAGTTAATAAGGGGAAACGTAATTAAAAATTTCAAACTTATCCATTTAGGAATTCGCATTCATGCAATGTTCTCTACCGATAGACAAAGATTTACAAAAATTTCTTGGCATGGCAGCAATGCAAATTTCATGACATAGCAGCAGGAGGGGCTATGGGGGGAACTGACCAACATTCTCTCAGGCGCGCACAAACGTAAATACACAGAATGACAGTTATTAAAAGTGCTTTATTCAGAGTAACAGACGATAGTGATGTTTGGGATCACAAGAAGAATGCTCAGTATTCTTGAAATAGGAAAGGACAGTAGAAAGACGATGCGCATGTGTTAGGCAATGTGTAGTGAGTGAAGAAGAAGAACAGAATGATGTGGTTGAGATGCACGACAAACGCAGTTGAGCAGAAATGTACAACATTGAAATCTGCAGAAGATTCGTTGATGATGAGACCTTCCGAGGCTCACAGTGAGTTACGGTGGCCAAACTCAGAAGGCATTAAAATGCTCATGATTAAATTAGATGCAGAGAACTCGTTTCTATGAATTTTTTTGGATTCAATGGAAGCGTCTCACAAATTACAAACAGCAAATTACGTTTAAGAACACCGCATCGTAAGTCGAGATCAGTGGAACCGTTCAGCGACCGACGGTGTCGATGGACAACGGCAATGAATTGTTTCCCCTTGGACAGGTTTAGAGTAAAGAGAAAGTGCGAGAAAAGTTGTCAATATTCAATGTGCCACCAAGCACTGAACCCTTCCAGTCGTCCTTCAGATGGCGTTCATATTTCTCATGCCCAAAGTTCGAGATGGGTTCACGCGAAACCGGGTCAGTTTCGAGAGCATTTTGAAGAAATTGTATTCACAAAAATCTGTCACATTGACCAACTTTATAGATATTGTTACTGAAGAGCTAAATTTGTTACGAAAAGTGCATCTGTCTTCTTTCATCGAATCTGCTCATTTTCTTAAACAGCATTGGGGAACTTGATGACCAAAGGCGGAAAAAAAGTGTCGTAACGTAAACACCCATAATGTTGATTGTGCTCAGTAATACTGAAATGAATAGAAGTAGTGGGGCGCAAGGGAAAAAGTGGAAGTTAAGAAACTATGAATAAGATGAGTAAGTAGACGTGAAAAATAGAATGCTTAGCTGATTTTGAGCTTGCAATGCTCTAACATTTCTTTGCTATTTGCCGTGGAGCGTTTAGCAGATAACGAAGAACGTGTTATAATAGTTTGGTGGATAGGCCTTACACTTGCTGCGAGCCTAGGCTGAAGTAGAGTTGAGGCTGGAAATAGAAAACACACCTTTCAGAACTTTTCTCATTAGCAGCAGTCAGATTAATAGGACAAATAAGAAAAGCGAGTTGTTCACTTTTCAGAAGATCTACTCCTTCATGAAAATTCTCTGCTCTTGCTCTCGCTCAAGCGAGCAATAAATAGACAAGATCTTCAACGATCAGAAGGTAGAGTACAAGCTGAGAGAAAATGAAAGGCGCGTTTGTTACTACAGTCATGAATCATTTGAAACAGAAACTGCTGCGTTAGAGGCCGATTCCTCGGGATACACCAAGACACGATGAGTCTTGAAGTTTTCAGTGACCACCCAGATGTCTGGCTCTCGTTTGAGGCTCTTCATCATCGGGGGTGGTGGTGGCGCTGATAAGCAAGGGATTGCCATCTGGTTCTTCTTCCTTCATATCAGCTGGCATCTTATCGGGAAGTGGTTTACCTCTCGTTTCTGGGATCCACATCGAGTAAAGTACCAGATCCGCGAGGCTTGTCAGCGTCATTATGAGATATGGAGCAGCAGGCCAACCAGCCGCCTAAAGGATGAATTCACAAAAGCTGCTTTGGACGATTCAGCAACGAGAAAACAATGATCTTAGTAGCACTGTGATTTTCATTCGCTTACGTTCTTGGTGGTCAGGTCCTATAAATGTCGCTTCTAGACGTCAAGGATGTCAGTAAGAGTAGTAGGCCTTCAAACATTCGATGTAAATCTCACGCTGCATTAAAGTTCCTGATTGCCTCGAATCCTCTTTTCTGACTTGTTTTTAAGACAACCAAAGGAAATGCAGGTCATCGAATTGGACGGTGATAAATATGGTATGATGAGAAATTATAATACCGAGAAGACTGCACAACTTGAAGCAAACTCATTGCTCAGCGCGAGTTCGCTGACAATGATGAGAAGCACTGAGTTGCCGATGCATTTAAACAAGGGAGTTTACAGCTATGAAACATAGGGAAATCTTAAATCTTTCCTATCAATATTGGAAATGCACTAGAGAGTGAGATGAGATGCGCTGAGTAGCTTACAGGAATGAATGCGAGAGGACTGCAGATAGTGCCCAGTCGGTTGAACACTTGGATGAGTGCATTGCCACCACTTCGAATTGGTGTCGGGAATAACTCGGATGGTTGTACAGCATCCAATACGAACACTTCCGTGCACATCGCTGCAGCAAGCAGTGCTGCGTAACGCGTCACCAATGAGATCATTTCTATTGTTTCGTTCACTGAAACGAATTTCCATAATTCGCTTATCAGAATCACTACTTGTTTTCATGTGAACGATGAGGTCGACTGTTACAGGTCTGTTGGAGGATACGTTCGTTGCATAGAGACAGCACGTCACATAACAATCGTGGACAAGAATGTGGCTATTCACATGGTTTAGAATACACTACAACACGCATAGAACATCAGAACNGTTCGTTGCATAGAGACAGCACGTCAGATAACAATCGTGGACAAGAATGTACACTACAACAGAATACACTACAACATTAGAACATGTCTGTGAATATTGTCGAACCTGCTGCAAACTAAGTTCGCAAGGAAGCCTCATCGCGTTTACAGGATGTCATTCTACGCAATGATGAATACAGTTCAGTTGATGCGCACCAAATTCATCCTCTTTGCCATGCTCAGTTGTGATATACATTAAGTGTAAATGGAGTAAAAGATGGATTTGTCCGCGAAAAGTGGTCGAAGGTAAATAATTTACTCCCCTAATGCCACTGAAGTGGCTCTTGCGCCAAATAATTACAAATTTCTAATGAGAAACTGAATATTAAATCAAATCATTAATTTTGGGTAAACAATCATGCTCAGTTGGATCGCCCTGAAGTGCTTTGCCACAGTATTGTGGAGGATCGAAGAAAATATAGCTTCGATAAGATGGTGGTTTCAAACCACTTGTTTCAATTGCCTAAACTTTAGAGAGGTCATCATTGCAATAGGTCAGCAATACCAACCTGGTCTTCCTTCCATTCGCGCTTTCTTCAATGCCACCAGCTCCGGGTCTGAATTTATATTATTATTGCAAAACAAAGCTTTTGGACTAAAATTCGGTTACTTATGCGTTATTATCTAATTTATGAACTAGGAAGCGCGAGTTGATTATCACCCTCGAATATCCTCTTTTTCTAGACATAACGATGTTCTCTTGAATTCAAACAACTGATAGGCACCTTTGTTAAACTTTCCATCGGCTCATCTCCCTGGAATCTTTCGAAACAGATCAAAACCCAACAACGCTGAACAAGATGAAAAAGTCGGCGCGCAAGAGTCCCCCATATCCAAACGTTATAAGTGAATATGTTCCATTCAGCCAAGCTGCGCACTATAAAGCCATATCTCATAACAGCTACACCATCACAACAATATGTTTATCACTCACAATACGTATTCCTCCATCAAGTTCAAATACTTTAAATAAAGCCACGTAACTGGCTTATATTAGAGCCACAACAAAACGTTTTGGCTTAAAGAGCCGCAACAAGTTACGTACGGATAAGGAATTCGGTGAGCATTAGAGCTCCCATAAGCAGAACGATTACAGCAATAGTCGTGATATGCAGGAGTCGTCGGCCAACACTTTTGAAGTTCAGTTCGAGAAGAGCTGCGATTATGTTGATGGCATAACGAGCACCACCCAGAATGATCACATTCACGTAAACGTTACCAGCAATCGCATCCATATTATACGCGACACCATAGCTCACAAAACTTGCCGAGAACCTGCATCCTCAATTATTCATCCATTATGGATAGCTTATTGCCGGCAGGCAACTTAAATCATATTCCTATGAATCCTGCAGATGCTCAGGTTATCAACTCACAGAAGCGGCTTTATTGAGGATCCGGGTTTCGAGGTCAAGCATCGAGGTAGGGTAGATCCAGAATTCATTCTCTCATGTTCGGTCAATCACAATTTGTCATAATCAACTCCTTATGAAAGCCTTAGAAGTTTTGCTTTTCATGTCATCGATTCATTATATGGAAGTATTTTCAGGTGACTTTTCAACGAATGACGGTAGGGAGGAGGGATGAGGGAGGCGAGAAGTAAAAGGAGCGACAAAGAGGAACAGAGCGGCGAAGTAGAACTAAGAACGAGGAGGGCATCAACCACATATCACATGTTTGCAAGCTGATGACCGTAGGAATGATTTCTTCGAAAACGTTCACTCACAGGCTAATCGAGAAGACAATGTCGTATTTGGTGAGCGTCCACGACTTGAAGATATCAAGAACGTTATATTTGTGCTTCATAGCCATTTGCCGCGCTTTCTGAATTCAGACCAACATTGTACGACAGCAGCAAACCAACCATTTACCTATGACACGTACAGCTCGTGTTGAGCTTCGTAGTAATGAACTTTTGTATCGAGCTCGGTTCTTTTAACAATATGGATCACTGTGAAATATTCTTGGAGACGACGGCTGCTTCGTCGCTCTGCAATCTCCATTTAAACAAATATTTTGGAGAAGAAATCGCTGTAATTTTGATTACAATATTCATGCATAATTCGTCAACAACTGTATCGTAGCAAAGTGCACACCTGTTGATCGCTTTCAGCCTTAATTGCTTGGTGAACTTTTTCTCTCAGTTCATCGGTGATCTTGGTGTCCCATTTTTTGATTGCAAGAGCCGCTTCCTCTGCCTCATCGTCTCTTCCTTTTAGAATGAGCCATCGTGGGGTGTCATAAACGAAGCTAAAACAGGAGTACGTGAATCGTTTGATGCTGTGCGTCATCGCGAATATTCCGCGATGCACGTTAACAATGCCTCAATTCTGTAAGGATTGGATGCATAGAGCTTTATCTGTGACTTTCACCTTTCACACACAAATCTATTATCTGCGCCATCATTATGCAGTTGTAAAATAAGGCTTCTTTGCAATTTACAAGGTATGAGGTCTCAGGTGCAACTGACGAGCAATCGCCCCAATAAAGTCATGCATTCGGTGTCAGAAAAGCGGTAAGAAAGCATAGCAGACTCCTGCTCTTCTTCATTTGCTGTCTTCGAAAAATTCCAGCAGCAGTTAACTTTGCGAGTCGTGGGAGGCAGGGAGGAAGGGCTTAATAATATGCATTTGAAAATTCTAGCGCTTACAAGAGGAGGATGAGCGGAACAATTGTAAGTGCAGAGCTGAACCGAGCCAACGTTCTCCAGTCTCCACAAAGGTAGGCCGCAAGCGAAAGAAGGATATATGTTGGCGAATAGGTAACCACTGTGGCAACCCACATGCGATGTCGATCGGGCAGATTCTCCATGAAAAATGGGTTGCATACGCTGCAAGCATATCAACGCTTAGGTCTCAACTACCCGAACAGTATGGTGGAGCTTGGAGAATTCAATACTTAACTGCTGAGACATGTTGCAGTGAAGATTCTGCCACGCGAGATTCTGCTGTGCTGAAGGCCGTGCACTTCAGCAATGATTCGGTGCGAGATGCATGCAAAATTCTATGTAGGAAGTAATGGTTCTACACTCGCAGCACACTGTCGGTTCAAAATGCAAACCAATACGAGTTTCCATAATCACTGCCATAGGTGTGCCTATATCGGATGGCTTTGAGAAGCACTCAAAGACTTTTATTCCGCTCCGGTAGGTGCCTAAATGCACGGTGGGAAATGTGCAAGTTGCTTCTTTCAAAGAAACTCTGTCCTGAAACATAGCCCAACGCTCCATATGGTGCATAGAGCTTGGGTTCTTATTTATGTAAGATATAACAGTATTCGTTATTTACTGGGAAAAAAAATTAGCTAACCAATGTTTTCCACCGTTGAACAGCATGACGAAGAATCGACAGATGTTGAAAAGGATGAGATTAGGCGCAAATGACGTAACCAGCTCCGTTATAGCAAGGCCGACGCTGGCTCCGATTAGGACCTGAAAACAAAGTTTTGGGCACAATTTAAAGACGACTTTTTCTATTTTATGTTACCATGACATCAATGCTATGGTGTGAACTCTCAGTACCTTCATTATCTCTCATGTTCTGTAGATACGCCACAGAATGTAGTGAAAATCTCACGCGATTCGGAAGATTTTCTGTTCTTCGGTGCCAATTGCGTTGATGAGGCAAAACAGCAGAGCATGTCGCATGGAAAGTTGTATATAGAATCATATCTCTGAAGTGAGAGATTGCAACGAGAAATCACTGCACTTCTTTGCTGGTGCATATAAGACTGGAGGGATCCGATGCCCATAAATCTCGATTATCTAATACGGTGCTTACAACTCTGTAGAAGTCGATGAGAACGTCTAGCATGTAATGTTCTTTTACGACAACAAAACTTGCTGGAACTGTTACGTTCATCGGCCCCAAAAGAATTTATGAATAATTCTGAATCCTTTTTCATTCATTTTCTCTCAATTTCGTTGAGAAATTCGGTGGTTTCATCGTCAAACAACTACAACCTTCTGAATATTCAAATAACATATGAGTATGAGCGAAATGAATCAACCCACATGGTCGGACAAAAGGTTATCAATGAACGAATAAAAACGGTTGTCCTGTTAGTAATGCAAAATTTCGCAAACGTTCACCTTCTTTCGTCCAAGTGCATCTGCGAGGTTTCCGAAGATAAACGCACCGGCAAGAAGTCCGATATTTTGTCCGAACGTTCCAAATTTGATTTGAGTAGGTGTCGAACCAGTAAACTGAATTGGTTTGGCGTAAGTAATACCGTGACTCAGAAGCAATTTGACTGCTAATCGTAGCAGTCAAATACTGATAGCAATCGCATATAAAAGTGTCTGAGCAATACGACGGTGCTCATAGGCTAGATATAAATAAATGAGAAGCACTAAGGATTCTCAAAGTGATATTATACCTCAGTGGCACTGATTCGAGAGGGAGAGGAACTCACTTGCCTTAAAGTTCTCGGGCATCCATTGAAATATAGCCCGGCCTGCTAGCATTTGAAATAACTAATTTCATCACAACATGCAACGCGAGTGCGTAGAACTTTTTCCGACTTTGAGCCTTGTGAAGGGTGAAGCATAAGCTGAATGCGAATGAGTATTTGAGGAAATACCTGCTGTAGATGGTGATATTGAACTGCCTTGGCATTAACTTTGTTGTATGATTGAAATCGTTGACTGCAAAAGATTTTCTTAAGTTACCTCTCTTCTAATTGATCCGAAATCGTATGACTCTTCTTTCTCACACATTATCTGACTTCCATTATAGATAATCCAGCAGTCCGTTTTATTGCACTCTTTGTCGAAAATTCCAAACGTCTCATTACAGTGGAAATCCGTATGCGGTTTTCTATCTGGAAACACAATTACCCTTTCGAGAAGAAGTTTATTGTTTCATAAAGAAGTGATACTACAAAGTTAGGCCATCATTTTCATTATCGGTGCTTTCAGTTATGAATAAAAAGCGAATAAACATTAGTGGCATCGCAACGCTGTAAATAAGACAAATGTTATATGTCCCACTTTTGTTATTGAGCAGCGAGTTTCGAGTGCCTCAGTGTCACTTTGATCGTCAGCGATGTACCATAAACTTCATTCTGATGGGCGACGCTTAAGCTTTCGGGTGAGATTATTCGAGCATATATGCAATGAACAAATTCTCCGCTTTTTGCACCATGAGAGACACACATAACTCAATGGACTGTGGGAGGATCCTGGCGTTTTAAGAGGACCGATTGACTTGCAAGCTGGGAGGGGATTTCAGTAGGAAAAACAGTGGGAAAGGAAGTGGGGAGCCTGAAGGATGAGAGGCAGACACAAAAGAAAGAAAAAGATGGGCATGACGCGAATGCTAGACAAGGAAGTCCCGGTAGGGCTCACTGGCAAACAAGCAGGATTGACGATATGCTTACGATCGCAGTTTCTAGAAAATTTCTTATCCAATTACATGTGATGTCGCAAGATGCGATAATATGTGTATCATTTGCTGAAGTCTATAAGCAATCCGCTTGCGAAAAGATAATTAAGGCACAAACTGCACCGCATACAGCTAACAGCGACTTAGCGTTTTATGCCACCCTCTCGCGAAAACATCAGCCGCTGTTCGACTCGTCCCAAAGTGTTAACGCGGAAAACAGCACTTTGCATTATTCTTTCAGCAGTGTTGAATGCGCTCAACAAGCTCGAAAAGTGTGATCACAGTGTCCATTATCAATTTTTCATCAGTAGATGAAGGAATATCCCTCTGAATTTAGTATATCTGAAACGATTTTCCATTAACGCTGAGAAGAGACCCACAGTGAAGGTGACTAACAACAAAGAAATTAGTAAAGTGGCACACATGTGTACAACTTTTCAGAAACGCTTGAAAACAGTATCGATAACTCTTTCTTGCTCATTAGGTTACTCAGATTTCTTTCCATGTACAAGGAATTTCGCTCCGTATCGTTCGCAGAAGACAGCAGCTTTTGATGGGTGTACAATCTCACTGGGAAGCCACGCTGCAAATGAAGCTGAGATATACGGCATTACATAATCCACAGAGACGCTCATAACGAACAACTCGCTAGATTATGTAAACGTCAGCCTGCTTCAGTGGAGATTTTAGCATTGTCTTTTGCTAATCATCAACCTATGCATACTCCCAATAAGAAAAGAAAAAGCTTAATGGAGATAGCTAAGCAAATAAGCAATCAAGAAACTTACCAGCAAAAGTCATGAAGAGCAGATTGCAAGTTTGCGAGAAGACCATCGAAGCATATGTGAATGTAAGAAACCACACATAGCAGCCACACATTTGCAAATCAGCCAGTTTTGGGATCGGTGGTGATGAGCATTTCTCTGTGAGGGGCTGATGAGCGCTCATCGGAACAGCCCCATTTTGTGCCCTTACCTTCAAGCTCATTGTGCGAGCTGTAAACAAAATATGAAAGGTAAGTTGAAATAATGGCATAGTTGAAATGAAACGTAAAAAGAAAAGGCGCACTACAAGCCCCTTAAGCAGCCGCTTTCCTATCCCTGGTCACGCTTCTGCAAAAGCAATGGATATTCGTCGGTCCGAGCAGAACTAGAAGATAGCAAATTGCAAGTCGCTCTAGTTGTGCAAACATTTCATTTATACGTTGGAGCACTAGCATATACACAAAGGCGCATATAGGTATAGACGTATTCGTTCCACTCACACATCTGTCGATACTTCTAACATCGCCTGGAAATAAAGCCGAGCCGGTGTACAGGACAAACTGCGAAGTGAAATTGACCTTGCTAATGGAAAGCGGGTTGGAACTTTCAACAACTTTCCCTCGAGCTTTCCAATGGAGTAATAGGGAAGAAACGCTGAATGGCTTTTGGCGTGCTGCGCAGTGATATTGCCTGGCAATGCGCACGTTATACGTACGATCGATGCTGACTCGAGGTTGCCAAATGCTTGGTCGACGATTGGCCACTCCCTCTGCCATAAAAACGACTGTACATGCGAGGGAAGCACACCATATGCGCCATGTGCTTCTCGTAAATCGTGCGTTAGTTTGTCGGCATTTGATGCAAGGAGGATCACCTGGCGACGCAGTTATTCTTCGCCTTGTGCTGCCCAATGAAGCTCGAAGGTTAACCAAAGATAATAATAACCAACATGTAGTTCATGTGAGGAGTGAGGAGAGAGAATATGGCGATGAAACGATGCGTTCAGAGCGATGCCAACGTCACGTGCACTAAATTTGTCATACAACTTCGAAATTATCTTCGACTTCTACAGTATCGCTTCAAAATTTCAATTATTATGAGGATGTTGTGCACGCCCACATACAGTTGTGGACGTTGTTGCCCCGGCAACCAAGACAAGCGGGTAAATGGGTGACAGAAGTGAGTCAAGCGCGAACCCGATATATTCACTTCCTTGTCTTAAAACACTTATCGTTTTAGAATACGATGTGACAGAAGTGATAACAGCTCCGAAACTTGCCACAAAAGAAAACGCAAGAGATGCTTCAAGAACACACAGCCGTGACGCTATTTCGCAAGATCAGCACTTAGCTCGTCTCTGCTTGGACAAGGCATGCACATGTCTGTTTTGATGGTCAATGTACCGAGCGCGTCTTATTACCGAAAGCTGTCAAAATCGCAGTCTAGACGGCAAGAACTGTATTTTAAGATCTCTGAAGACGCTGAGTGTGCCTTTGGTAAACCACATATTTCACGTCAGTTAGCACACGGGCCTCAAAATCGCTTTGATGAAACACACTTTGTCGTTGATGAGTTTCTGGGCATATTGCATTGTAAGAAAGTGAAGGGAGCGGAGAAGTGCATCGTGCCGTGATTCACCCGGCCCACTGCATAATTTCGAATTCAATACTGCGCTATAAGAGTATCTCTGCTACTTAAAAATAGCTTCTTTCAGGAGAAGCGCTATAAAATCGTAGAAGCTGCCTTAAGTGATCATTGCAGCGCAATTCTCGTCTTCAAATACAGAGGTAGATTGGCGAATGATGACGTGAATTTAGAGCAATATGATCCTATTTGATACGAGCGTGCCATGCAGCTAAGCAGGCGATCTTTCATCCGTTAGTTATTTTATGCGAAGGAGCAGCTTCTGCTTAACGAAAATCGATAGCTTAATTTGGTGTGCACTAAACGATACGAAAAAGAAAACTGCTGACGCATTCCCTCGCTATTGCGCAACGAGTGGCTAGCTATTCCTTTTTTAGCTTTCTTTGTCTAGTTACCATCGTCACAACACGCCCAAATTTGGTTCTTTTCTTGATCGCTATCGCTGCGGAAACGACAATGAGCATACTGCTAACAGTTTATATGGGAGAGCCACTTTACAGCTATTTGTAAACGACTATTGCCACTGGAAGTTCAGTAGGCATCCACAATCCACCTGTTTGCTTGAATAATCACTACAACACTTCTCATCGGCAAAAGCGGTCTTATCGGAGAACTAGACAGGTATTGCAAAGTGTTCCGAATTACATCAAATACTTACTGTCTTGAATCATGCCATAACTTGCTTTGCACCTTTTCTTCAAACACAGGAAGTAGCATTGCATGCAACATGAAAATACGTCTTACAGAGTCGCTATCATGTGCTGACAAGAATGAAAAGCAAAATCGCTTCAAAAAAAAATAGCATTTTAATTATTGTTATTCGGGCTTCCACGCAACTACTCTCATAACTACTGATGAGCGACTCGGAAGCAGTCCAATCTATCGAGTCTGTTTGCATAGTTCGTTGAAATATACTATAGGAAGGCTGTCTTCTGATCAAACATTAAAATGTATATCGTGGCAAAATGAATTAAACATGCGAATGAATTTAACGAGGAGTATCTCGTTGAAGTTGCCGATCGCTTCAGGACTGATAGTGGACCCGAGAACAACACGCCTATGCACGACGCTAAGAGGCTGCGTTCACATTTCTGGATAGCTGAAGCTTTCATGAGAAGCACTTTTGAAGATACTTCTTTGCAAGACAGATGTGCTGAGCGCGTTGGCGAATACCTCATTTGATAAGGGGAAATCTTAGCGCAGCAAACTAATCAGCGAAACTTCTACACGAACCAAGTGCAATTTTGCGAGGCATTCAGTGGGTCATGGGGGTAATTTCATGTTGTGCCTAAGCAACAGAATGTGTGCCATCGTTCATCCTACCGCTTACGACGTCTCGGCACATGAGGCTTTCTTTGCAATGACCTAGAAGTGTCTAGGTAATATCTGTGATATTCATATGTTGTTATACGAGGGAAGATATGGTCGCTTCTTTTAATTTGTCATGGGTGGGATGGGGGAATGGCGGACCTCTAGGTAAAACTTCTAGCATAATTTTTTCAGTTACAGAAAACAGAAATTTTGGAAATATACGACGAGGTGATAAGAAGTGGTTGTAAAATTGCATAAACTTTTACTGAAAAGTCTGCGACAATTTGCGGAAAAATTGGAGATTTCGATTTCCTAATCAAAGTTGTTTGGTGCACATCCTGTCTTTATCTGCTCATAATGGAATGAAGCAAAGTCAACCAAAAAGCTGCTTCACAGTGCCCAGCTAATCGACTCTACGCGTTTGAAAATGAGCTCTCAGGGCGAACGGGCGGTACACAGAAATAAGGAATATATCTATTTGACACCGAATCTCTGCAGTCGTGCGTAACCATAGTAAGTGCAAATTCTCTATCAATCCTTCCCAGTATTGCAACATGGAAACCATACGACACTGCTTATTGACTCAATTGAGTCTTATGTGAATGCAGCTACACGGTTGCACAAGCTGTACTGTTGAAGTGTTGCTCACTGCGCCCAGGTAAGAATAAACTGAGCACTGCATTGTTACAGCACGTCATTCTTCAAGATTGTTCAATTTTATCGTCGCATCAGTTGAGCGCGTAAACTCTTCAAGACAGCACATCACCAATGATGTATCACAGCCTTTTTTCGAGAATGCGCCGACAATAGTGATCCGGATGACGTAGAGCTGTCTAGTCAATATAACGAATTGACAACGGCAAGATGCTCTTCCAGTGACATCAACTTTGTCCTTTGATCCATGCAAAAGCTAATAGCGACTCTCTATGGATGGAATTGGATATGGGCCAAATACGTCCTTGAATTTCTTATTGGCCAAGTGGCTGCAGCTCATATTTTGAAGCAGGATAGCTATCTAGAATTAAAACGAGGAGGTGAAGACTTATCTATTGCTTCGAGAGAAGGTGAGAGGCGAAATGTCCCAGTTGACGAAAATATGAGAAGGCAGGCTTGCGGACCAATATAGATACTGACTGAAATCTTGAACTTGGGACATTTAGTACTTTATTGCACCGTTAGGTTATTGACCTTTGCGGATGTCGTGGCAGATAAATACACAAAAACATGCAATTTGCAACCGCAACGACGTTAGGTCCCGCACAGAAAAATTTGAATGCAGAAGTTAGGGAAGATCATTCTCAAAGGAAGAGGGAGTGGAGGAGATGAAGTGGGAATATAGAAAGGGAACTGCGGACGGAGGAAGAGCTCAAAGGAAACCGCGCTTGTCACACTGAACCACAGGAATCGGGTAACGAATTAGATAGCCGTGCCTTTTCGTTCATGTCTGACTGCGGAGATCGATTCGAAAGAAAATTTTGTTGGAAGAGGAAATTTTAACACGAGCGAATTTTCCGCAAGAGAAAAAGTCTTGTGGAAAGCTGATGAAAATTTTCTGGGAACGACATTTGTTGACGCGGGGAGTAGCAATGGAATGAGTCACATCTCTCTCTGCAGTCTGCTTTCTCCTCCATTTTTCATATCATAGTGGGTAGCGCACGACAATTTGAAGGAGAGGGGCGTTCGTCATTCCGTGGTTGGATAAGCAGCGCCCAATTCGGTGATATTTCAAACTGATAACTTTGGATATCCATCGCATATTTGCTCTTTTACAGTTGTATTGAAATATACGATGACCTGAGCGAAATGTGACTTGCAACGAAGCGGTGTTTCTTTTGTTGTGCGTCATTAAAAACATACTGCCCAGTAATGAACTCTGACCATAGCTTCGTTCGACGAAGAAAAAACTTGATTGAATGACGCTCCAGTCAAAGCTTTTGATAGTCGTAGTATATCGTTCTAGATCGCACGATTTATAGCATTGTGACTGCCACATTAAATATCGTAATTGCGTGAAAATGAGGCCCAAGACTAAAACTCTTGCGACTTCCTCCTTCTTCTCCGGTCAGTGCGCTTGTTGGTATTCTGAATTTTAAGGGTTTCTGGCCATGAATTCACATGCTCATGCGATGAGGATATAAATCGCACAAAAAGTTCACTTTTCATGAAACGACTAAGGTCGGTGCGACACAATATCAAGAAAGACCAAATAGTGAGCCAAGTTCAAAGATCAGTGTGAGACTGGATTGAAGCCATTCACCATCTTCATTGCAGCGATACAGGTGCTCAGCATCTGTGGTAAAAAATTAGTGCCGTTGAACGATAATGTCTCACCCAACAATAACTGACCGAGTACCCAAATAGAACATTTCAGTAGCCTGAGAATCTCCTCTTGTTTCATATAGTGAACAAGCTCTAACAGTTACCACAAGTATAATGCGACTTTATTTGCCTATATCATGTTTATAATGATCGCTGTTCAACTGGGTTATAGAACGATGAAGCACTGGGCCTTATTACGAGGCAGTGTCCCATCGAGTTATAGCGAAAGCAATTTGGACATTCGTGGAAACGAGCAGCTAAGTTAGCCTTTCGCACTTTTCATGCAACACGCCTCTTATCTTTGAATTATCGAGCGTTTGAAGAATCATTCCTGGGCAACGTTGCCGCAGCTGAAACATTTGTGTTGAGAAAACATTACACCCCAAAGAGCGAAATTAACTTCTCAAACTGAAATGAACGGATAGGATTCCTTAACAGCTGCCATACTGAACACTACCAAGAATAAACAAATATGACGAAGCAGCAGCAATTTTTGAAGGGGATCAGAGAGCATTCAGATGCATAGTGCCTGGTTTGTCTTTCAAAATTTTAAGTAAAAGCAGTACCGAGGCATCGATAAGCACTTCATGAATGAAAACATTTGCAAGGATTTTTAGGGCTTTCTTGACGAAACAAATGCATTTTAGATGGCAGTGTCCACCCACTCCACCTGCTGAAACAGTTGAATGCCCACTTGTTTAGAATCCTTCTTCAATGAGCGCAAGCTGCAAAAACTCTCCCCTCGATAGGTTATCTGTACCCCTCAGCCAGCACAGTTCATTGCGATTGTACACGAAGTATGCTAAGGTGTTTCTGAGCGAAATATTTGGACTGGATAAAACAATCTGTGGTCGAGTGATGCTGTTGGTATGATCGTGTAATCACATAGAGGCATTGCAAAGCAATACGCCCGCTTAAATGGCTTCCAGACAACAATTCAGCGATCGAATACGTGCGCTTCGCCCGCCACATTTTTTAAAGACGTCATTGTGAACGTTCAAGAAACGTGTGCCAATCACTTCAGCTTTATGCTGGCTTCGTTTTAAGTGCATCCGATCTGAACGAAGGTTCCAACACAACTGTGATGCAATATTTTGCAGTTTCATTCTACAGCGCCATTTTGTTCGAAATGTATTCTGCAGTGAGCAGCTGCGAAATCTGTTAAACGACCCCGTCAAAATACATCACCAGAACCGACAATAATAGGGCCAGTAGGTGACAGGCTCTTTCACAATTGCAGCTCAACTTTAGCTGCTTAGCTCACCTCAACAGTTCTTGAAACGACGTCAAATGGAGATATTTGATCGAACCAATTAACTCATCGCATTATTTCAATGCAGCTTCCACTGATGAAAATTCCGCTCAGTCACTCGTTTCTGGACAAATCTTTCAGAAATTCTCTCGACTTTGTCGACAAGAAACAGGCTGAGTCCGAACTCACGAAGCCAACTTCGGAGAATAGAAACTAAACAACTCAAGGCATACGACAAGAAGATTTGACGCGTAAACTGTGCTGACAAAGCACAGAATGAGTTCTACAGTAATGCTCAAGACTCGAAACTGTTCATAGCGCGATAGTTTGGCGTTGTTCGCCAATTATGCTTACCCCCGACTTTCATATCCAGGAAAGCGATTAAGTGACAATTGAGGCTGTCAATTAGAATTGTGTGGATGTGGATTGAGCCCCATGGTCCAATGGATCTGATCAATTTCAGGAGATTTGCAAAGAGTGCTAGCACTAGCTTCAGGATGTAAAAAGCTAATATTATGCAATCTTTCACGTGTAATATAATCTTGATTTCATTAAGATGAAGGAAATCCTACAGTATTTTTTATATTTTGGTGCAAAACCCGAAATTCTTCCAATATATACTTTGTTTCTCGCAGCTGCTAAGTGTACTCTGCGTGCTCAGTGCAGCATAGAAATCTTGCATCAATGAATGTGGGAAGAGGATATTTGAAGAAGCTAGTTGTTGGTGCTGGGGAAATTTTTTGAGCTTTGACGTAAGGAATATAGCGGTCTTTTAGCAATATTGGTTGATGCAGCCAGCCTTTGTAATTTAAGTTTTACAAAGCAGGTTTCTAGTGAGGCTATGGCGTCAAAACAGTATTCTCAGTCTGACTTTACGAATATACGTCACTTTTAGGACAAGCAGTGATCCAGACCCCCCCCCCCCCCCCGCATCGTCCTCCGCATTCCCGTCCTTATTCCATACTCTCCTAGTTTTCACCTTATTATGTATTCTCAAATAGGCGTTGATGAAGCAGAAAGGCATAAAACTTACTTGCTTGAGCTTCTTTGTTTATTTGATGGGTTAACTGAGCAAGTAAGCGCACGTAAGCGCAAGTGAAGGAGCAGTCGGCTAGCTAATTCATTGCTCGTCTTTGCAACAGCATTAAATCACTAAAGCATTAGTTTCTTAAACTGTCGAACATGTTCGTTAATGCATTTTTGGTTTGACAGATCTCACCACGTGTGCAAATTTGCGCCGAAGGATTCCTTTCGACATGTGCAGCGCACTAATGAAAAACCACTGAGACTTCTTTCGAAGGTTGGTGGCATTGAGCGCCTCTTGATTTATGTTGCGGTCACAGCAGAAAAGGGCGAAGAGGGGCATACACGGTGTGATTACGTCTCTTTAAGTATTGCAAATGGAAATTTGCAATAACGGATGAAATTGATTGAAACGGCAAAAAAGTGATTCTGATTAGAACATAGCCGCAGTGGTAAAACATATCATCAAGAAGAATGTTGCAAGGGTGCGGTGTTCTCTGTAGTACAGTGTTCCTTTGATCGGGAAGGGATTGCTCGATGTCTGCGCCACATGCTTATCACTCGACTCATACTGATACTGAGGCCTCAAGACTTAGGACTCGTCCTTCTCTGCCGCACCGCTCAATGACTTCTCTTGTGATGCGAGAAAATATTGCCGCCCTTGACTGATAAAAGAAAACAAAGCGATGTGTAGATGACACTTGGAATACAATACTCACAATAAAGACGATCGTCGAAAGGAAATGACTGCATGAAATGAGTACGGAAGGAATGCGAGAATGGGATAACGATATTTTCACTCCTCCCACTGCCTTTTCAACCCTAGCCCTAAAACAGCTGCCGTTACATTGTTGCATATACAAAAATGAGAGAAGAGAAGCAGTGCGAAATTCACGGAAACTAGGAAGCCGCGTTACATCAAGCATTGCTAATTTTTCTTTTCAGCAGCGGCGAAATTTGACGAAAGCTACATGAAGATGTACTGAGAACTCGTTCAACAACACCGTACAGTAGGAAAATGCTCGCTCGGATTTGGATTTACTGGATTTTCCAGCAGAATTTGAGATTATGAAGAATTGGCACTCATAAGACAAGGGAGGCTTTTTCGTCGAAAGAGATTAGGAAAGGATTGTGCGAGAAGCGGTGAAATACGCTGAAATACGCTTTTTGAATGTATGATCTGGGTATGCACAAGCTGAAAGATTTTCTTGCAGATTACGAGATAACATTTTCATCGCCACAAACTCAACACGAATTATTTAAGCGCATTTCTTGAGTGCTGTTAAGTGCGATAGCATGTTCCAGTATATGCCACTAATTGCATGTGCTCTTTATTAACCTCCGAACATCCACCTCTTTCCGCTTTCTCAGAAGTGAGGAAAAACGTTGCCATTGGAAACGCTAATCTTGAAAAAGATTTTCAGTTAACAGTGAATGCCCTATTCCAAAACCGATGTTGCCATGAGGACTGACCATTGCAATTTAATCGAGTGAATAATGAAGGCTTTCATTGTTTAGAGGGCACAAGGAGAGATTACATTGCACCTTCGGCAGATATGATTACGCGAAGAATGTGCTTTTGCATTAGCACATTTCTCTTTCACATTGCTGCCGTTTCGAATGAAGGCAGCAATATTCAGACGAGGAGTGGTCGCTAAATCTAGAACGAACCACAGCATATTCAATCACAGTTGCGAATAACTTCACAGAACGTTTTCTAACACTCCGATGATGTGATATTAATGTTTTCGGAGACACATCCGACGCTGTTTTCGATAAGCAGAGAAATAAGGAGGAAGATGGAATCATCGCGTCATGCTGTGCTGAAGATAGATCCAAAATATGACAAAGACCTTCGTTTCCGAGATTCCTAGGGTTATCATCTAGCAACTGAAAATATAGCAAAATTGTGCAGTTCTTGTTTTACGCGCGTTCACAGTATAGCAAAGCGGCTTCCTCCAGGCTTCCATCAAAACAGGCACGACCCTCTGGTGACTTGCTCTGGTTTCAATGGGACGTTCGCCTGGCAATTGAAAACGTCCGTTGGCTGTTGCGAAGCTCAGAGGTGAGAACTTTTTACGTTTTCCATTTGCCTTCAACAACACCTGCTCATCTCGATTCGTCTTGAGAAGGATGAGTAGGAATGCGCATATGAAAGTACATGTCGCGCTCTTTATTTGTTCGCAACTAGTTAGAGGACATAGGAGTATCAATATGGAACCGATGGAAGGAGCGCCTGCGTTGAGCAGCATCACGCGAAAGCTCTATGCAAGTCACTTGCGAATTAAAACCGCGGCGTCAGCTTGGCAGCTTGTGTGAAATAAAGGAACTCAGCACAAAACACAGAAAACCCGTGAAGAATTCTACGCTCCAGCACTCTCGAGGAAACTTCATCGATTCACGCAGAAAATATATAGCTTATCTACAGGTACAGAGTGAGCCCCTCGACCATTTGTTCACATGCTACAACGCCAACATCTAACTGCGCTGGAAATTTGAGGTGTGCATTTCCACTTCATGACTCGCCGCAAGTGCGTGTATGTCAGGCGGCGCCTTGCAGATAGTGAGATCTAAACGTTCAACGTTTGAAGCCCTCCACGAATAAGGGCAGCCAAATTTCATCGCTAGCAACACCAACTCGTCTTCCTAGGACCTTCCTACAGTTCCGGACCCATATCGCAGTATTCTTTGTCCTCCGAATCTGGAGCAACTTTGGAAGGCCATGGCCCCCAACCCTGTCTCATCATTGGGGTTGTCCGACTGTCCTACCGTGGGGTCGCCTGAGCTTCAACAACATCACTTTTCAGGCGGAGGCTTTCGAGGATGCGAGCCCTCCATCTCAGGTAGAACGCATTAGCTTGGGGTTCAATACCGTTTCCCTCCTGAGCAATACTTCACACCTGTCGCGGCGCGGCACGGATCTATGAATTTTTGAGATGACGATTCTCCATGCAAAAATTGACGACGTCCGGACTCACAATTCTGATGAAGCTAAATTCTATCTGACGTTTTCCCAGGCATCATTCAGTGCAAAACTATTCCTTCAAATGCCTCAACTTCCTCAGATCTAAGGAAGCAAGCAACTGGATGGCCATAAATAGGCTATGGGAAGAAAAGGCAGTGAAATTGGAGCGATTGAGTTATTTCGGCTCACCTCAATAATGAGTTTTATAGATGAGGCTGTCGCGGTCGACACCATCCCCCTTTACCCTCTCTCCTCTCTCTGCTTTCTCACTGGAGGAACTCGTTGAGGTTTGCACGTGTAGGACAGCCAGAAAACATTGTGGATACAGATGTTGAGAAAGTTCTCGAATGCTGTTTCCGCTTGAAAAAAATGTGACGTATAAAACCACACTTTCATTTTACAGCGCATAAGTTGAATCTTCGCATTGAAACTTTCAGCAAACCTGAAGCCAAGCGATATCGAATGGCCGAGCTTTTGCCAGAAACATCCCACAATAGAAAGCTAAGGCTGTTTCGTTTCTGAACATCAAAAGTGGTAAAAAAAACACTCCCAATTATTTATTGCCGTTGGAAGTTCATCGCTGTCTCTGCTCGTGGTAGCTTTTGAGGTAAAAAATCAAAGTTAAGGTCATAGCAAAAATGTCAATCACGTCATAACAAAAAAAGTAATGAATAGCCACTATAAGATACTCTTCGGAGCACTATTGATAAATTACTTGCAGTAATGAACGCCAGCAGTCTCTTCAAGCAAAACCTCTCAAACGACCTCAAGGTAGTATCTAGCTAGGATCAGTCGTAACTGCTGCCTCATTTATCTCCCGTTGGGCTTTTTGTTGTTGAAGATGTGTGCTATCGAATTAAACTGAGTCTTTTCCACAAAATTAGCCCGGAATTGCTACAGTCTAGAAAGAGTGTGTAGGATGAGTTTTATTACACTCGCATTTCAACGATTCTTTCTCGATCCTTCTTTTGTCAAGAGGCATGATAATACCTTCAGCCGTTAAATATCGATAATTTCTCCCAACTCTGACGGGTCAGCGTGAAATATTATAATATGGAGCTCCGTTACGCTACATTTGAATAACCAAATCTTCCGCTCTGGCTTCAGTGGCTCCCCAGTTGGAGTTGTCGGTCAAAGAAACCATTATGCACATAGGTGCACGGATACAGCGTAAGCGTGATGCTCGTTCCAGAAACCTGTGAAAGCAGCTGTCTGCAGAGATCTGTATGAGCCAATTAAAACATGGGTGCATCATTATGTAATGCTCAGTGTTTGCTGACAGTTCATTCAAACGGGCGATCAGGTAAGCGAAATTGCAAATGAGTGAACTCAGCCAGCGAATTCAATGAACACGTAGTCGATTCTCTGCTCAGTGAGGTGCAAAGCGCGTAAAGTGAACTAGATGTGATGTCGAATGGTATTTTAGCCCTCTTCGCGACGGCATTCAAACGTTTGAAAACAGAACTGCTCTTTCCTTCATCTGCTCTAATCTTCTCACAGTCTACTGTGCTGACAAAAGTCGTTTCACCGAACTAATGCTCAGGCTTAGAAACTTATAAGCTCGCAATAAAGCTTATATTTAACGGAAGTTGAACAGCACGCATAAAAAAATATGCTATTAGATTGCGAATGATTGAAAGTGGAAAACTTGAGTGGCTATGGCACATGTACTTGTGATGATGGGAATATACAGGGAAACTTCAGAGTAGCGAACTGCTTAAAAATGCATATAAATATGGAGCATATGCATATGCTTGCATAAAACGGATCAATTTCTTCATCGCAGCGCTCTCACTTCTGCTGAATGACGAGGAATAGATTACTCCTCGTAAGGAACAAACGTCAGTCAGTCAAAGCTTCCCACACTGATTTTCTCCTTGACGTTCCGAGGAATCATCATTCTGGGAAGTGCTGCCAGCGCGGTGACGTGGAAAGAGAAAGAATTTGCCTATTATCACAAATTATGAGAACATGTGGCAACTTTAGAGTACCGCTACCTTTTGAGAAGAGCTCTTGAAGTCAGAAGAAAGCAGCAATATATCCGAACAACATCCAGAGCAAAGTTCAAGTACCTCACCCATGTTCCCTTAGTGCACTTTTAGGAGCAGATCGCTAATCATTTTGACGGAACTGAAGCAGTACAGCGAACGACTATGCGATAAACTAGGAGTATAAGAAATGAATCCACGTGTGATGTTAAACGCCTAAGACGGTCTACGACTGCCGGGGCCAATTCACCGCCAATTCCCTGCTTAGATAATTTACGAGGACGACATCCGTTGCCATAATGTGGTTTCCGTCCCATATGAATCACAATCTATTTATGGGGCCTTATTCCCATCATGCGAAACTAGGCGAGTCTCTGGAGGTTTTCCCACCCTAGCTCGCAGCCTTAAACTGACTGTCGTTTAGCATAGCAACAAAGACCTTCTGTTGTTTCACGCTTTGTCTGCCAACGAATGCTAAAGATCTAGACTTGAACTAATTAGGTGAACGAAGTTCGCATTAGGTTCTTAAAAATGAGGGAGTTTCCACTGACATAGATACTGCGTGTGACACAATCAGGACAATTGTCTGGAACGCCGTTACAATTGTTTGGCACCTTACAAGGCTTGAACAAAGTAAGCCTAAGCGATCACTGTTATGAAGCTTTATAATCTCTATGACTGGAAGCTTCTCGAAGATCGTTAAGCAAAGCATTTCCAAAACACATCTAAAGTGCAGTGCACCCGGAAGTCCATTGCGAACTCAGCACAGCCCGTGCCGATGCACCATAGATGGCTTTGTAGATGGGATGTAGTCTCCGATAAAAAAAAATCTGTGGGACAATTAGTTTATGTGTCCATTGAAGCGAACGCTGAAACGAGAATCGACTGCTGTGCAGCTTCGATGCGCAGAAGCGGTGGTATGAGGGCGTGTGAAACAACTGCAGAGGGTGAATGCATAGAAGATGAATCATTGTCTGTAGTACGTGCAACGTTTTCATAGCGCGGACACTGAACAATACAGACGCTGCACACTGCAAACGTTTGATAAATGTCCAGCGGAAGCGCAACTACAAGCAATGATAAATTCGATGGAGGAGTCGAATGCACGTTGCAACGAAGTAAACCTCTCAACGCCATTCTCAATATTGAGTAGACCAAAATTGTTAGATAATCTCGTAAAAACCATGGAATTATTCTAGTTCGCTCATTCGAGCACAAAGAATATCAACCGCGAGTACAAGAAACGATCTGTGGAAACTCCGTCTGTGACAGAGCAAGTAGGCTACGGAAGCAACGAGTATAGGTAGAGCGACTTATAATATAGCGTGACGAAAATAGTTTTCCAGAGGAGAAAGTAATCAGCGGTAGCCGCTCTGAGCTCTACCACTCATAGCAATGCTAGAGTGGGTTAATTGATCAGTGCTGGGTATTCTTTGCATAATTCAGAACCTAGAAAGGCTTACTACACTAATCTTTATGTTGATCCTTCGGTTAATTAAGAGTTTTCGCTCGTTTAGAACAAAATACTCGAACATTTCTAATCTGCTCGTCGCATCAATCGCCTCACAAATTGCTTAACACATAAGCAGCAATTTGCTCACTTTCTCTTCATATAAATCTTCTATAAAAGAATTGCTCTTTGTTTTTCAATTAGTGCCCAGTGCCACCCGAGCGGTTCAAAATGCATTCGAGTTATCATGTACTTTTAAGTGCCCTTTGCAACAGAGTTCAGTTACAAATACCTCCAAAGTGCTTTAATTTGATCACTCTGGATTAGGCAGGGGAAGACTCGTTGTCACGTACATAATGAAGATATGGTTTCATCATAACGCAAGCTTGAATAGGCGAACACAACAGTTCGTGTGTGGAGGATTCTTATGGATGTCGCATCAGCAGAGATAAGAAGAATAATCACTCATCTTTTGGATTCATGGGTGAAAGAGATGCAAAAACACACATCATATTCGGTCACCGTGAAGCTCCACTCCATACATTAAGCCCTCATCAGTAACAAGCATTCAGTGTAAATGAATAAGCGCCTGCGTTGCCACCGCTGGAAACAATTCTAAAGACAGAAGTTGTGAAGTTGGTTGTGCACAGCGAACAGCGAGCATATCGTTTTGTGACTGCTAACTGTAAAAGCAGAATCGCTTCGATCGTAAAGAGGGAATTAGCATTCACAACAAAGAAATGTGATCAAAGAGGGAGAGCACCGACGCGAGCACCGACGCTGGTCAGTGATTCGGCAGCGCCAATCATCGCATCGTTTTATGCGCTCGTTTCATTGGGCGCAGATCCTCTTCAAAAACTATACATTGTTTTGCAAGAAGCACATAAAAATGTCATTTACTGACAGCTGATGAATTAGCTAAAAGCGCCGCAAATGAGGTCCGAAGGGAACGAAACCGCACGTAACGTTGTTTTGACGCTGATTGATCGGTCAATACTGAACCACCTCTGAGATCACATTTCGTCTAATGCTATATTTATTTTCTCATTGCTGGGAAAAGGACCTTCACCGCTCACTTCCCGTGATTCCAGGCATCCCTTCTTCCCGCATTTCGAACACTTTCTACAATATGCCGCAAGTGATCGGTTGCACAAACCACGGTTCAATATTACCGTTTCGAGCACTCATTTCGGAAGGCATTAATCTGATGGCATTTATTCCTCAAACTTCGTTCCACGGAACCGGGCAATGTAAATACCGTGAATCCTATATTCTGCCAACCTTTAATGAGCTGCTATTGTTTTCTCCATTCTGGTGGCATTTCACGAAAACTATTATTTCAGCGCCAATTGAAAGTCATTGCCTTACAGTGATTGCCTAGCGACGGTCAATGTCCGTCTTTTGGGCGAACACAGGAAACTGTTGATGGCGTATACGAACTTTGTATATTCTTTCCTATTTGAAGTGCGACTGATTCTCGTCTTACTTGTTGTTATTGAATAAAACGCTGAAAAGATTAAGAGATATTCAGATGTCGCTCATATAGTGCTACACCATTTTGAAATTATGTCACGGTATCAGTAAACACCTGGCTTGAAAAGTAGGATGACGGGTTGCTCTTAATTACGTCTTTTGTGATGTAGTAAACATTTCAATCAACTTTTCTATTGAGTGCTGCTGTGCAACTACTGGGCTCGACATGCAGTTGTGCGTTGTTCTGCCAGGTCAGAAAACTTCAGCTGCGGTGACATCGTCCAATGGAGCAGGTGCAGCAAAAAATTATTGCAGTTGTTTCCCTACTCTGCTCATCATCTGATTTCAGATATTCCCCTCGGAAAGGCAAAGTGAGCGATGTGAACGCAGATTTCGTTCGACGTTTCACTAGTCCAAATCACATCACTGGCACTGACGACAGCGAATTGAACGATTCAAGTTGTTGCCTTTGCAACCGCTCCTTGAAAACTTTGACAACCAAATGGAGCACATATTTATTTTATATCCGTCGAAAAGCTATAGTATGGCTGAGGAATGGTTATGCTCATCGATACTGTCATATGATGTGCTTGAAAGATGGGTCGTCAAATCGTCCAGAGGGGAGTGGCTGCTGAGCTCCTTTCATGGCATTTTCTATACCTCCTCTCCCTAATGCATCAAATTTTCTATGTCAGCACGCAAAACAAAATAGCTGAGATTGGGAGCGCAGAGACATCCGCATGACATTTGATATGCCTACTCCATTTCGTCGCCACTTATTTGCCATTTATTCGTGGTGCGACATGCCTAACCTCTCTTTCGACACCGAAAGAAAAGGTATATATATATATATATATAT
>JAARMF010000135.1:12140-31680 GCA_022844705.1 Toxascaris leonina | reverse complement strand
CCCCCCCCCCCCCCCCCCTCCCCGTCCTTGCTATCCTCACATCCTTCGCTCTGTTGGCCCGTAAACGGAGTGAAAATAGCCTGAAAAAGATAAAGTCACATATTCATATTTCAACTTATAAAGACGATATGACAATCACAGCAGTGATTAGTGAAAATAATATGAAGTGCGGTGGATACATGTGAGGTGCTGCTCTTTGACACAGAATAATTTTTAGTGGACTGATATGAGTTCCAGAGGCATTATCGCCTTTCCTGCTAACATATGTACGGGATATCCGAAGGAGGCTTCTTATTCATTTTTTTATAAACACATATGGATCGGGTTTGAAGAGCAACAATGAGCTGTTGCCTCGAAAATTTCCACGAATGCCTCAAGCTATTAGCAGCCGTTCGTAAACGTGCTTCATTCGACCAATGCAGATTGCGGTGGCTCCCCTGCGGCCATAAGAGAACAACCTGACGTTCGTTTGATGATTATGTAGCACTCGTCCTTGACTTCGCGATCTGCAGCTGAACTTAAAAGAACGTTGTTTAAAGCCAAACAAGAAAATGAAACAATTTGCCATCTGTAAAACCGCACCTAAGTCACATTTGGTGCCGTTCTCTCAGAGAGGTAAAGTGTTAAGAAATTGGAAGACAAATTCCGTATAGAACGGTTGAATGAGTACTCTCAGGAATTAGTAGAGCAGTTTTGATATCGATGGCTGTATATCAAGGCGAAACGAAATGAGTGAAGAAAACCGCAACCACCTGATAGCGAACGCAAAAAGATAAGGATCACCTCGTAAAATATAGAACGAAGAAGTTGCTTACAATGCCATGTTCGCGAACAGTCTCGCTAAAATAGTCACGTAGAATGACGTCAGTTGATTGGAATGGAAAGTCACTAATATTGTAGCCACCAGGATGCACATAAGCCAACTAAACACCGTCAGCGCAACTAGTATAACAAGGCTTTTGAGAATCCGTTTAGCATACGATGTCCCTGAATCATAGTTCTATAACAGCTATGCTGTGGCCGCACACGAAACCCAATCTCCGTGAGCGTCACAAGCCATTCTCAAAATTTCCGCTTGGATTTAGTGGGATTTTACAGCATTGCTACAAGATTTTACAGCACTAGAGCTTTCTCAGACAGTGCATCATCCGCGCCACTTCTACATCCTGCGCTCATGCATGTTCTTGTAAGTCTCGTACGTATAGAAAACGTCACATACTTGAACACTCCTCCTTGAGTTCAAAACGCGTTGATAACGGCTTCCAGCTGCTCCTTCTCAGATGTCATTGCCCCACAACAAATTGCATCATGTAAGGCGACAGCTAAAAACGAGAGTGTTGGGTTTGTGATTGTGGTTTATGGAGCTATTGTAGAGATTGATGATAGAAGCACCACGAACTGAATACGACGAAGGCGTTAGCGCTCCGAGTTAATGGTATATAGGCCTGAAGAGTTGAACCCATTAGCAACTGAATTCAGTGCTTGTTTCATTTGCTTGACTCTTTGCACACGATCGCTTCTCATGCTTGAGACGTCACCGTTCGCTGAACGAAAATTTCTGTGTGAAGAAATAAATCTCCTCTCGAGGCAAGCAAATGTTTCTTTTATATTTTCCCGCCACAACTAATTGATTAGGCGGCGAGACATGGATTTGCCTTTTGCGCATCACTGTATAAACCTCTTGCGTATCGCTTCATCGTTGCCATTAATGGTTTGTAATGAGTTGTACCCGAGCAAGTAATAGGAATGCAATTCCCGTTTAATGCCTCGCAGTAAATTGCGTCAAATATGCTGATGATATATTACACGAGGTGGGAAGGAGTTCGGTGATGAACATGGCACTGAGCAATAATGAGGAGATTTCGAGGGAAATCATTGTTCTTCATGCACCAATTGTCAGCTGTTGCCCTTGTCTGGATCACGAGAGGAATGCTCATTAACAGATATTGTCGTCATTATAGCTGCTTCTCGCTTCCTTAGTGATTCGGTACGCCTGACACTTCTCAGTTAAGCTTTTAACGGAAAAGGGTTAACGCCATTGCAGAATTCTCTCGTCACAAAAATGGCGGAGATATTTGTGCGCTCAGTTGATATATGAACCGTATGGCCCTTCACGCACCAATACTTTACCTAACTCGGTAACATCAACTTCTTCGATATAAGGGATTATTGCTTGTGAAGACTGCAGTATATCGAATTCCGTCCTTTTGGGTTGCTCAATAATGTGGCACAATCAAGCGTTCACTTCTGCGCAATCTAACGCCGATTTGCTCTTTCAAGAACCTACCTTTTCGAATTTTCCTCGAAAAAAGCGAAGCCGTTGCGAAGTGCTGTAAACGACGCTTGCAACCACCATCAGAATTATGCATAAGCCCATATTGAACTTTGAATGCCTGAAAAAGCGCACATCAGAACTCCGATGGTGGGATGTATTCTATAACAGAACGGAAACAGAAAGAGCGAGAATCTATTCACATATCCTCTGAGCAGAAGTAGACTTAAATAATCTGTGAAAACGGCAAGGTAGTATCATAACGTCCGCGCCCATTTCTTATCTCTCAGAAATGTATGCCACCAGAATCTTCAGGATACGGGCCCGAAAAACAGCGAAGTTCAAAGAACAAATTTGGGGACATAGCACTCTACTTTTGTTCCACAACATCGGCTGGTGCTTGCCATCTCTCCTGGTTGCAAGCCCTCTGATTTGCTTTCTCTGACTATTTCTGAAACGTTGGCAACAGGATTTGCAATCTGATGCTTTGTCAGCAGAGATGCACTGAAGTCATTCGAATAAACAATCTCTGCTACATTTTTTTCAAGCCAATAACAAACCTGCGCACGACAGCCCCTTCTTCATACACATGATGAAAGCTCACTACTGATGGAAGCGCGTACATTGGCGCAGGAGGTGCTATATTCTTTGAGGCTTCTGTCAGAGTTGTCACATTCTTACATAGAGAGCAATTGTCGTGACGGATGGGGGGACGTGTTGTAACGGATGGAAGGATCTATCGTAACAAAGCGGGGTTAAGTTGAAACGAATAGGGGAGAACGGCCGTCACAAATTGGTAGGATAAGTCGAGGACAATGGCTCAACGGATCGAGTCAAGTGGGCGAGACACGAATCATGGACGAGGGGCGCCAAGGAGAGAACAATTCAGAGTATCAACGAGAGATCGCTCCTCTCTACCTCGCACGACCATATATATAGTAAAGTTTATCACAGTGTTGATTGTCTGCGCTTCGTTGCCGGCACCTGATCCATTGGCGTTTGGTGTGATCTCAGTAGTGGTCGCCACCATCTTCACTGTCTCCGTCTTTGTTGCTGAAGCCGCCTAGCCGTGGCCGTCGTCTTTTTTCGTGCAGCACTCCTCAATAGTTATCGCCGCCGTCTTCGTTCGAACTTTGAATGCGCTTGTTGCACCGAGCGCAACAGCAATGTTCCTACTTGGTCTTACTTGTGGGCTTCTTCCTGTATGCGGCCACTATTCATAATCGATATTTCCCTCATTCTTTGCAGTGTTATCTTGTTGTCCAAGAACCGAGATTGATCTTGAACTATTTCAAGAGAAGGCTGTAGACAGCATCGTGACAATCAACTGCCTCATCCCACTGACTGGGACCAACCGTGGCCCATGTAAGGGCCCACGTTTCAACTCTTTTGTTGCTTCAGTCTTCTCTCCTGGAGAGGACCTCAATCAGTCCGCTTAATGATCCCCTACATAATTCCATGAACATTGTAGATTATGCCTCAGCTCACATATGTTGCAGAGCTTTTCATTTTCTATGACAAACGATTTAAATAAATATCATTTCACAGCCAATACTTTCAACAGCTAGTTTCGCTGAACGTCCTCGAAAACGGGTAGATTCATTCCAAATCACAATAAATATGAACACATGAATGACGGCATTGGAAAGGACAGCAGACCCCTCTACATGCGAATTTTGATCGACACCGTGCATCTCGGTGCAAGTATGCACGCCTCACACGCACACTCAAACGCACGTGATAGCACCCGCCCACACACGCATACACGAACGTGTGCACAAACGAGTCGACACCAGTGCTCATGCACGTACACGTCATGCGAACGTGTGTGCACCCGTCTTGTGCGTATGTGCATGAGTATCCGGTACGTGCACGTGCCGATGTGAGCACATGCGAACAGGGGGTCTATTCAGTTCAGTGTGTGCGCTCATCCGCACACACAGAACCAACTCGCCGGTGCGTGCGTCAAACGGGTATGGGAATATGCGGTATAAGCGATAGGCTGTGCAGATTTGGATGCGCACGCATATGCGTATGCATTCACTTCTGTCCGTACATGTGCTTGCGCGTGTTTGGCAGGTGTGCGTGCGCATGCCCACGAGCGTAAATGCGCTTCGTCTGTTCGCCTATGTTTTTGAGATCATTTGAGATCATTTTTTTTGATCAAACATAGAGCGCGCTCCGTAAATGCGCTCTATGTTTTTGCCTGGCAGCATTCGAGATCATTTGAGACCTTTCGTTCGACTTGTCTGTTCAAGCGCAATAGCAGGAGACTTAGTCGAACATCAGGTAAACGGGAACCTAAAGCGCAACAAATTTCCGAGAGGGTTCAACAGTGAGGAAGAAGCTTGGAACAGCAGTAGTTCGTGGCTGCCTGAACAGCTACAGGAGTGGATATCAAAGAGCTGCTGATTAGCACTTTGCTGAAGAACTATGGCAAAATGGTTTGCGTATTGACCCCAAAGTTCACTTTCTTCATCGAGAAAATTTTAATGAGGATATGGTAGCATGTTGTTCGAGACAGGGTATTCCTTTCCACAGAAATGTGGTGGTTTCTGAACGCAGCTGTGAGGCGCAATGTAACGACGGCATGGTGGGCAGATAAATTTTGGTACCGATTCGTGAAAGCGATTTATGGATGACCATGAATCTGGAAAAGCCACTTGGTGTAAAATGCTTTGTGCTTATGCTCGAACAAAGTTGTTTTTGACTTTGTGTGAGAACAGTATGCAAGTTCGCTCTTTTTCTCATAGAAGAAAAGGTCAATTCGAAACACCACTGTTCTCACAGAAATATACTTTAGTGGGCAACACTTCCGTTTTCCAAGGTGTGTCCCGCAATAGTTTTAGGTGAACAAGCATTCTCTACTCATTTCAAAGACAGCTGCCATAGTAAGCATCAGATGAGCGTTGAACCCGCGAACGCAGGAAAAGCACTATCACCGTCTCGTTCAGAACCGTCTATTCACTGCATGTTCTTCCAATGGTACTCCGGCCTGTGCAGTTATATTGCACTAGGGTCTATAAAAAGGTTCCTTGCGAGCAACAGGACTACGATTCGAATAAATAATACCCCTCCCTGCTGCACAATGCACGGACGCAGCAATGATCACCTCAGGCACGGCGGCGACGGACGTGAAATTACGGTTAAAAATGGGTGAGCTACACTCGCTGTTCCGATGCTATCCAGCTCCGAATGATCTCTAACAGTCAGATGTCTTTCAAAGCGTCGACGGTAGGGCATGCAAACTATGTATAACCCCAGTTCCATTGTCCAAATATTTCTTAAAAATCGTACTATTCGCTATAATGACAGTAAAATTAGTGCTCGCTGAAAGATCATGACGACAGCAACCACTAAAATGCCGTTCAATTTTAATATCAACTCGGGATGATTTGCCACGAAACCATAAACGACTACATCCTTTCCTAGCCAACAGAATTTCGCACCACCAAATAAGATCCGTAGCGAACACTCAAACTATTCTTACTCATTTTTCGCTTAATAGTTGAAAGCATCAACCTCAGTACCACTATTCGTGCGGAACAACAACCGTCATTGCATTTTTTACGTTTGGGAGACTCAGTTGCTAAGGAAAAGATATTCCACTTGTGATTATTTACTGAATTCATTAATCGACGCTTAATACTGATTTGCACTGTCCTACCCGTCGAATGTGAATGAAATGTTGAGGATGGCTGCATGGCTTCCAACTCTTCCGTCTACGACCATTCGTTTAGGATATGCAAGCCGCCTTCTATAGATTGCACTGGGCAAATTCAAATATCACAGTTCACCCACTGCACATATATCTAATATCAACTTGTCTGCATTATCGAAGTGCAATGAGAGATCGGCAAATAAAGAACGTTCATTCGCTATGACTATTTATACACATGCCTGGAACGGCAAACTTTGTTAAAAAAGGCAATGCACTGAGAATGATCAAGTGTTCATGGCTTCTCAGCTCTCATTCCTGGCTGCCATCCAGTGATTTTCGGCCGCGTTGTCGAGTACGGTATAAACTTCTTATCTCTAAAAAAACAAAAGCTTTTCAAAAGTCCACCGCAAAGAACGTACTCGTACATGCATCATGTTCCAACAGGTTTTTTACATTACGCCTGGGAATGTTTCAGTGTTGGAAGATCATGAACGACTTAGGATTTCAAAAACGAGTTCGCTTCCGTTGTACTCTCCGAAACAGCAGTAATATCCGCTTGCAAAATCTCTCTCAAAAAGGATAACGGACTAATAGGGTTATCAAAAGTTGAGGAGAAGGTCAGAGATATGCTGCTCTGATTTCCATGATCCACAAGGAGGACACTGCGAAAAAGGATGCCTGCAGCAATACAAGCTTCATGCCACATGAACAGTTGGCGGCGACGAGCAAAAAGCAGTGGAGATGCACCGCCATTTCATCGCTACAAAGCTGCAGTGCCCTATTTCTGCTAGTTCTCATCGCAATCATTTCAACATGCCATCCATATTCATAGGCATATTAACACAGCAATATCTTATAATATTCCATCATTTTTCAAATGTATAAAAAAAGGAAAATGAATGCAGCAAAAAGTGGATGGAATATTGGCTAACAAAGCATCACAACAAACACAAGTACTTACTCGAAGATGCTGAGGTTCTCCTCATGGTCAAGTACCCATTTTGGATTATTAGGAGGATTCTTGCTCGGCGGCTCATCGGTTATGTGGTGCAACCAACGATGCCTGCAAATGACCGTATCAATGAACTATACCATGTCCGAAAACCGCAAACTTCTGCAGTGACAAAGTACACGATGACGCCAATAGTACAGATGGTTAAGAAACATCAGAAAGAATCTGTTGTCTCCCAGTGATAAACATAAAAAATGATGTAGGTGTACAACTGGCAAAACGCAATCAAAATCGAATCTTGTCGCATACAACAATGATATACCACCCAGCAAGAACAGTTCGATTACCATTCAGGAGGTATTTGCGTGGCATCATATTCTAGCCACTGGTGCACTGGATACTCCACCCATCGATTACGAGGCATATAGTACTCGTTGTCCTGTAATCGAACAAAATGTGTATACAAATGAAACGTGCACATATGTACTCTCCTAGCAATTAAAAGCACCGTTCAATAACAAGCTTTCTTCTGCTCACGATTCCGTTTGAAGCCCGTTCACAAAGAGTTGTTGAATCGCGCTTTTAACGAAAAAGCACTGCGTTTACAGAAAGTATTAACTCAATGGCAATATTACCACTCTAGCATCGACGTATATCCACAACAAAGGTGTTGTGGCTGCCTCACTCTCTTTCACATCTACGTTCTGTCCTCTCCTCCACATCCGCACCTCAACAGTCCGATTATCGTGCGTGGTAATTTGTCACATCTGTGAATGAATGAATAAAAACGTACTGCGCCAGACCGGGATCCAAACCGCTTTAGTGATCTGCTCCACAAGAGAGCTCATTCTGTGCCGACTACCTAAACGGTCGGCCCAAATAATCCAGTGCATTCGAAGTCATGCGGAATAGGTAGAAAAAAGCAACTACAAATCAACTAGATTACAGGAGCCACAGTTATGCGGAAATTGCCGCCCAAATACCGCACCCTCAAAGAATAATTGTTACGTGCCACAACGATCTGACGCAATCACAAAAAATTTGGGGTAATTTATAACAAAACCTGCCTCATAATACTTGTTGCCGAATTTGTCCTCGCCCACAAGAGTGCCCACACGTGTTTCATCCATCCTGCAACATCATCGCAACTAAATGCTGCTGATCACACTCATCCCAACTGAGTGGACTAACTTGATAGACTGGACGGGTTCTCGGCCAAAAACCTTATGATCAATTACGTAAGACTCACATCGAAGCAACCTCGCCGAAAGAAAAGTCTCCTTCAAACGAGAATATGCAAAATCTCCTTGGAAAGGGTTTCTCACTTCACTGAATGTTGTCCCCACAGCTAGTGAAATATTAAATAACACCAATATTCAGGGGCTTGGGCTAGTTGGACGGTTGCTGCGCGGTCGTGTCTACTTTCGCTCAGTTCCATGAAGCGATGCGTTGTGGAACGGCAGTCAGATACGACAGTCACCTGCGAATATGTTGAATGAGCAGATGTGAACCGACCAGCGGCGAAATCCCTCAGGCTGTGATTGGGGCTGGTGGTGGCACGCCAGCACTTCAAAAATGGTCACAATACCCAATGACGGTTTCGCGTAATGGCGAGTACTGTCGGCCGGAAAAGATCGCAACCCCCACTGCATTGTAGGTGCAGTAACCGAAACCTATTCGCCAGCAGGCTTGCCACCAGGTGATTTGCTACCTCCCACAGCAATATGGAAACTAAGATCGGCTGCGACGTCTACATCGCGTTGCTTGAATGCGTTGAACTGAGGATTGCGAAAGATGTAAAAACTGCCACCCGCTTCGATAGAGAGAACGGCAAAGTCACAGCTGTTCTAGGTATGCAAGGTATCAACAGTCACTAGAAGTCGTTATTGGCGCAGACAAGAACGTTACTTAAGTCCGATTCACCCTTTCGTTGCACTACTCGACAATCACCTCATCAGGTGAGGTGCACATGTGCTCTTTCAAAGCTGCTGCACCATCTGAAGCAGGCGATTACAAGTCTTACGTGTAAGGAAGTCCCATATTGTAGCTGAGTCGAGTCGTCCACAATTTTATCAGCTAATTAAGAAAGCCAAATCTCCTCAATAAGTTCTGAAAATACCCGACTTCGAAATGACATCTTGCGGAGATCAGATCCGACTTACGGTGCGTTAATGACTCTAATGCATTTAATGAACATAATTCACATACAAATATCGTTTACGAATTGCGGCCCGTACCCCACCGATCTGTTTGATTATCCTGAACGCCTTTATCACCTTGTCGAAGCCCGTCAGTTCCAGCAATCCCATATCTCTGAAAACCAGCCGATGTTTCGTTGATTCACTCGCTACTTGATCATCGCGCTGTTCGCTTTATTTAATGATCAACCAAGAAATAAAATGACTCGGAAGACAGCTCTGTGCGCCGCCAATTCCGACTTGAACGGTTGCGAAGCTTTCAGATGCGCCCTAATTTCCACGCTGTTTCGACTTATAATACAAATTATTAGGAATAAACTCACAGGAAGTTCCGCAGCGGGAAGGTGAGAGAAAAAAATTATCGTTTTTCTTTTAAAGTTACAGTTGGGATACCTTTTGCAACGCATCCACTAATATGCAGTTATTGCTGCTTTCCAGTAACATAGAACTCCGCTCATAAACCCGGTGCATGTTTCTCGGACCCCCTCCCCCCTCTCTCTGACCACAAAAAAAGTAAGGGGAGTGCAAGGTAAGCATTTTGTGCACCCCATAGTCGATATGTAGAGGCCGAAATGAATGAAAGGAGTCCTTTTTAGCGTTTGCCCTGACCACGTGGGTGATGAACTATAAAGGAGTTGCCACTGTACGTAAAGGAGTTGCCACAATTAAACAATGGTCAAGGCAACGTAAGTTGCCTGCACACGCGTCGTGACTGAGTAAATCACAGAAACATGGCACCGCCTTAACTATCTAATGAGCAGATCATGGGTCACATGCAAAAAAGCACTGAAAGTAAAGTGAACGGAGTCCGAAATCAAGGGAGGTGAGGAGGTGAACAAAAAGGACGTGGATGTGTTTTAACTTGCCGATTTGGTAGGCTTCAATCAGTAATCAAAAGAAATAAACGTCCCTCCAAAAAATAAAACAAAGCCGTAAGCGCTCCTATAGGAAACAGTGATTAACAAAGGCATAAGTATGCTGGCAGTTAGCGATATGATCACAGTACCGACTGACAGCGACAGTACTACTTTAGAATCCGGGAAGCAACCTCACAAAGAAAGGAACATACCTCCAACCCGATCACACTTCGATGCGCTCGCTTCAAGTAATTAGAGCTGCTCATTACAGCCAAGTGGAAACAAAACAGCACATCACTACAAAGTAAAATCTTCATCCTTCAAACTTCTGTGACCATCACTCAACTTCGTATGGTATGTCCTACGAATTAGATCTCGTGAATTTAAAGGACTCACAGAACCGAATCTTCAGTTTTTCAAAGACTGCATTTGGCGGAGACAACTTGCAAAATACGGAAAACAAGGAAGTTAGGCAATCCATCGGCTCCGAATACGGCAAGATGGAGGACTACACAACAATCAAAAATATCATATACTACAATGCAAAATAATGTTGAAACGCGAAGATAAACCATCGGAACAACACCAAAGCAGCAGCGCTGCAACGAAAGGTGCAAAAAAAAACCTTTACTGATACCGCATCATCAAACTCATTCAAGGAAAAGGAAAAAAAGAAAACGACTGAATACACAAACGTAAAAGAGAGGAACGGTTGCAAGCAATAAATTCAGACGTCACTTTAAGCCTGAAGCGAACGATCACATAATGGATCAAGGCCGACTCTCGGCATAGTGCAGGTTTCACTCTGAAAACATCCCATCTACGTGCTGCGAATTCCTTTCACCTATTTGCGGAAGAATTCATCTCGGTTCACCGCGAGGGCTCCTTTCAACAAACTTCCACTTCCAATCGTTAAACAAGGTGGGCTGCTCACTAAGAAACAGCTTCCCTAACGTGAATTCCAATGCTCACAAGCTCAAGTAAAAGATATATAAAGTGGGAACAAACAACAGAGTAGCCAGTACGTCATTAGCGTTCATTAAAATCACTACAGATCAAATTGCTCAAAAGGATGAATGTGCAACGAAGAACACATTCACGCGACTTCACTACCAGCTTGCTCAGAAAAGAGGAGAGGGAGGAGGAAGGGAAGAGGGGTGCACAGGAAGAGACAGGAGAAGGGGAGAGATGGGACAGCAGGAAGGGACACAGAAAGGAGCATCGCAATCATTGCTTTAAAAAATTCGCAGAGAGACAGCACCTAATCCAGGAAGTCGATTTCCTAGTGGCGCGCTACTTGCATGGCTCAATGACTGATACCTTTTTTCTGTCCCTAATTCAAAAAGAATAGCAGAAATCCAGCAAGCAATCACGCAGGAAACGCAATGTCCCTCCTAGCTTCCATCCCTCTCCTTCAAACGCGCATAAAACAGATGTGAGTTGACGAAGCCCTTTCCCCTGATACAAATTGAATCGTTGCTGTTGCTACTATAAGAGGCTGCAACGAGAAGTCGTTAAAACATAACACAATCAGTTAAGAAATAAAAGAGGGGAGAATTGAAACATCGCGGGGATGGCGAGAAAACAGGAAAAGTAATTTGAGCAGCAAACTGCTTAAATGGCAAATCTGCACATTCCACCAACCGAATGGGGGGTTTATCATTGAGGTGATCGAGCGTACTGATGAAGCAACTGAAATAACTCTCCAATGGCTGATAGCGATGACCGCCCTATTGGAATTCGCAGCATAAGTAAAAACATCTTTCAAGTGTGCCTCACAACAATCACTGAGTTCAGCAGTCCTGAATCTTTGAGCGTTTGCCCTTCCGCTTCGATCACTTTACTCGGGAATGTTGTCATCAAATAGAACGGCTGGAACGCGAACTCCGGTATCGCACTGAAAACATTGCTGACCACTGAGTGAAGAAAATGCGATGTCGTACTTCGGTGAAGTGCTCTTTTAGACATTTAGACACGTCGAACCATTTCAATTATCTGATGTGTGAACAGTTACTATCGTCCTAATGCTCCCACACAAATCAACAGTGCAATCGTCCGACAAAAAATCTGCCGAGGAAAAATGGAACTTTCATGTGCAAATGTGAGATTGCTGATCTGAGAACATGAAGCGTTTGAAGGACTCAACAATACGTGCACGAATAAAATTAAATTCTTGTCGTGCAGAATTCCAATTGAATATTATTGACCAAAGGATCAACTGTGCCAATCAGCTTTTGAAGCCTCGTTGCAGTTGCTGATTATAGAACTACAATTCTGCTAATATACTATGGGACACGTATTTCAAGCTCCAAGCCCAACAAGAAGTTCAAAATTGGCTTTCTGGAAGGAAGAAAAGTAACCCTTAACTTTTCACTCATTCACTTCCAGCTGATATTGTGGAATCAAGAAAGCTCAAAGTTTTCAAACCGAAATGAGCCCACTTTGATTTATCGTTCTTAAAGGGAGTGGGTGGCCAGTCAGTATGCTATTAATACGTATATTGTCTCAGTCCGTCCTTTTGTCAGCACTGCCACATTAGTGGTACTTGAATGCTTTCATTTTTGAATACCGCCGGTCTCATCACAAACTATTGTGTTCCTTCATGGTCGAATAAAGTAATCTGAATAAATGGATGAAAAAAGTTAAGTGTAAACATTACAAATGAGCAATAGGATGAACAATATAGTACTTAACCACAGACATTCTACAATGACCACTTCAACTGCAGGCACAAATTACCGAGGAAAAATTTTGATTCAGCGATCATCCATTGCTAACCGCAGCGAAACTCATTAACCACAACTAAACGGACCTCCCAAACAAATCGCTTCAGTGCAGAGAAATGAGGAAAGAGCCGTCTACAAAAATCAGAAAGAAAACTTCTGAAGAGTAATGGAGAAAATAAACATGAGAATCTCCTAGCTGAATACTGAAGGAAAAAAAGAAGCAAACTTACGGAATGAGAAGAAAAGAAATCGAGACTTCGCTCTTCTAGCGCCCTCAGCAAAAAGAAAGCGGACCTGGCAGAAGCATCAAAAATATGAAGGATCCTTTTCAAACACAACAGCGTCGGTCGACAAGACTTCAAAACAAGCACAGGAGAAGTCTACAGACATGGTTTACGCAGACATAATAAGGTGACGACAGCTCGTCGTAAAACAAGAGAAGCGCTTACTTGACAATAAACGTGCGCACTTCCTCAACAGTGTGTGAGTGATTGAAGCGACCAATTATGCGACGACCATCTGGCAAACGGATCTGAAGCTGCGTTACTGGCTCTCCATCACGAAGATTTACTGCTTCTTGCGCACGTTTCACTGCATCAACCACTGAAAATGCGCCAATTATGAAAGCACATCATTACTTGTCCTCTGAAAGACAAACCAATACTACAATATAGGGCGATTCTTCCGGAAGTTCATTTGGTGCACTAACCTTAACAACGAATCCTACCCTCCTACTCAAACGCGCTTGTGTAAATACTTCAGATAGAACATAAATAAGCCAAAAGTCTATGAAGAATGCATTAGCGATCAAACGACGTAGGACTAAGTATGGAGCAAATTTCCCCAGATCAACAGTGGTCAATTCGGTGACGTGGCCCGCGATATGAAAGGCTGCCAAGTTGTGGTATAGCCAGCCCGGAACTTATCGGAAAATGACGAAAGTGGGAGGGCCAGATACAACAACAAAGACTTGGCTCAGATTATTGGCAAATGAGTTTATAAGACAGCAGTGCGGCTCACCTTCAGAGCAGAGAATGTTTGAAACGAAAGCAAGCAAAGCAGTTTTCGCGCAAGAATGAGGGCAAATGGGCGCGATCAGCAACATTCTGCAAATTCAGCTGCCTTGAATAGTTAACCCTTATGCAATGCGTAAGCGTTTAGAATGCTAAAGAATCAGTCAAATGAGGACATTCAAAGAAACAATTCAATCTGATCCACTTCCCACATCCACCTTCAGCAGTTTCTCTCTTCACAGACTTTGTTAGCAGCACGTAAAAGTTTCATTCATAGAGGCAACCGCATCGAATGAACAACAACTACACCTCAAATGGGACAAAAATTTTGACAGCAAAACTTGCCCGCCACCTCGCTCTCTTTGCCGGAGTGCGCTTCTTCCACATTCACCTTCTGGCCAACCACACCGGCACCAAGCACTGGTGGCACAATGTCACCAAGCCGCTGACCATGACCGCTAAACGGCTTTGGCTTCGGCGCTTTATAGGCCTCTGATTTGCGTTCCATTCGAAGATCGATCGTGCGACCCGGATAAAGACGCACTAGCTCCATCGGTATGCGTCTATAATTATATCAGCTTCAAACACATCAGCAGTTCTATCCCAGCTGAAACACAAGAATATTCAGCACATGAGCCCGCACCACCTAAAACATAGTCTGAAGCAAGCACCTACATGATAACCAAGGAACCAAGGAAGCAATGTCCAGTTCTCGACCGATGAATGCCTCTGATACACAATAGCCACTGGCCTATCCCCCACAGAGAACTACCACGTGAATTGTTTACCTGCAAACTCAACTTCAAAAGATGCTCTTAATGTAAGCAAAAAGGTATGCCACTGCACGTCTTTCCTCTCAAATTTCGACGGATTCATAAAAAAGAAACAGAAGCACATACCCTTGCATAATGCTCTGAAGGAACGACCTATTCTCAGGAGCGTCGAACTGACGAAGAGGACCGTCGTCAATCGAGAAACCATTCTCCCACATCGTCAGCGTAACCTCTTGCTAAAAGCAACCCACTGCAGCACCAGCACGACGTGCTGAAGGCTTTTGTGAACGAACAATTTGTCAGAACAACTCTGCTGCGACTGTGAACGTTTCAAAATGCAAGTCACAATCGCAACTCAAGTCATAAATCCCCTCACTCGTAAAATCTGTTGCAGTTACAAAGCCATCAGTCATCAATGCGCTGTAGTGAACATATATATTAGACCAGCTATTGTGTTTAGCATCTGCCTTACTTATAACTCAGCAGCATCACCTTCAACTACCCCTGAGTCATACTTGTCTCAGTAAAAAACACACTGAGCTGCTTTGCTTTCTACTTTGTTGCCTTGAAGCAATGAAAAACAATTCTCTACAAAAAAGGCAGGTAAGTCGATGACTATAAATACCTCAAAGTTCAATGCAGGGGATTTATTGGAGAGCAGTAATGCACATATTCGTTGCAAAACCTCTGCCACAAAGTAAGTTTCACTTACTCGCCTGGTTTTTATGTTTCACCTTCATTTACTATTATGGAGAAAAACAGCTGAAGACAGATCGCTATATTGTGCGAAATGTCGTCGCGAAGCTTTCTACAGAAGCAAACAGTGCTCTGAACATTGACTTTTAAGATTCTAGGATTCTTCATGTACTCCCTTAGTTCTTATGCTTTACCTTCGCTAATTCAAACAAATCCACCTAGATAAGCAACTCAATGGGTTTCGCCTCCCACAGAATGAACGCCATAAGTCAGTGGAGGTGACTGCTATTCACTTCGAAAAACGAACCTAACGAGTGCAAGCGGAATTTTCGTTCATCAGGATGCTACTCTTCTCAACGCTATAAGGCATATCCCCTAACATGAACCAACAAAACTAGCCAGGCAGAGAGACAACCTGTGACCGCAGATTTAGCAACAGTCAACTTAAACTATCCCATTCCAAACACGGGTAATATGTGCGTTAGTGTCGGACCCGCAATAGTCGTCGATGCAACGAAGAGAATCAACGACAAAGGTCAAACCCAGAATTGCAGACATCGTGTGACGTATCCTCAATCAACACATCCGCAGATCATCGCGGCTTCTCCGCAACAAACCTCAACGGGGATGCTCGAATATATTTTATAGGGCAGATGTTTCCTAAAGAAAATCAATAAATAGCAAGATATGACCCACCTGTTCTGGCTGCTCGCTGACGGGCTGTTCGGGAGGAACACTTTCCGACGGTCGATGAGAGTCTCCAAGACGGTAGCCCATCGAGCCAGACCCGAATTTCACTGCACTTTGCGTACCGCGTAGAGCGTTCTCTTCAGGTGTCAACGTTTCGGCACCGTGGGCACGCGCTGCATCGAATACTTTCGTTATCATATCCTCAGGCGAGCGTCCCGAACTCGACGGACCCAAAACCTGCTGTCCACTGAAGGTTGATGCTTTCTTCATTACAAGGAAATGTCTCGTGGGCAATCACGTCACTGATGGGTAAAAGGTAGCAGCTTAACAAACGGCCATCTAACAGATTCAGCGATCTCAAATATAGCGGATGTAATTTGTTTTTTTTTTTTTTGATAAACTTCATTTAGAGGTCCTGTGCGTACGTTAATGCTGGGGCAACGGCTAGAGAAAATTTATGTCTATGGCGGGCATCTCTGCAAATGAACCGCCTTTTCAAAATTTCAGCAACATTTCTACACTCAAACCTTTCTCTGAGAATCGATCAAATTCACTTCCCAGTTTATACCTCGTAATTACCAATATAACCAACTTCCCACTATGTTTAAAAAATATATTTTTGTTTTTATATCAGAATTTATTGTTTTCTTCAAAGGATATTTCCCACAAACTTTCATTCTAGTTCTCTCGTATAATAGCCGTTTTCATCAAATAAATGCAATGACCAAGAAGAAAGATGGAATTGAAAACATCAAAATTGCAGACGTTCAATGTAAATAGCTTGTCCTGTAAATACAAACGAATGGCGTCACTTCATATCACACAAAAAACTGTGCAGACTAAAACCGCACCAAACAATTGTGAGGTTAAATGAACGCGAAAATCATTCGGAGTGCTCTCAAGCCTCTTCTCTGCTTTTATCCTTCTGGAAATCATGACAATGAGAATTAACTCGCGCAGTACAGAATGAGTGTCGGACAAACAGCACATTCATACACGCGGAGGGTTATGCACTGAACGTACTCACCGACTCGGAACCTTCGTGTGTATTCACCCGCACTTAAGACAAAAACATTGACTGCTGGCAAGTGTTTATACACTCACCAGGTATCACCTTCACATGTTTTCTCCCTACGACACATTTACTTTGTACTACAGTGAACTCACTGCGCTTCTTTACTGTACTTTTTACCCTCCTTATCACAGCAAACCAAATGCTAAGTAAAATGCTTGCATTACGTTGCTTCTATGAGTTAGGAAATCATAAAGGATTCGTGAACGAGTTTTGTCCAAACTGACTTATAATCGGCCAAAGAGAACGCGATGCGTTCGGTAATCGACAAATCCTTATACAGACCCCAGAAGTCAATGACTGCATGGATTACTTCTGCCGACACGGCAAATTGAAGTGTAATAGGATCGAATTCCTCTAATCACTGTGTTATTGGAGACCACATTTACTGACCGATGTATGCAAGTGGTAAACGTTTTCTTTACTACTTAAACAAACTTCCCCATAATTATTTGAAATGCTATGCGGACATGACGACAACACTTGGAATCGTTAACGTGAACGTTACTGCACACTCTTGAATTTTCTGTGTCAAATAAACGTAACCATAATGTCGCCAGCAACCCAACTTGGTTATTTTACTCAAAAATCTGGCAAACTGACAAAAGAATGCGCACCGCTCCCTTTTCAAATGAGGAGGGAAGGACAAACTTCTCTTTACTCACAGCTGTTTAAATTTTGCAAATGAATCCTTAAGATCAGACGGGGAAGGAGGAAGTGCGCTACGTGTATGTTAACAGCCTTCTGTCAGGCAAACACTGAAAGAAGAAGGACTAGTGAGGACTTCAAATAAAACGTCTCCAGAAGAAGCATGTAATGTTCAACAAACGAACGATCTTACCACCTACCCCGCTGTCGATCTGTGATGTATAGGTGTTCGCAAAGAAAATCAATGAAGAATGGCAAAAACTTGCTTATACCTGTGCTCACTACCAGGCAAAAACTTGCTTATACCTGTGCTCACTACCACCAACGTAGAACCCCTGTTGACGCTTTTCATCATCGCTCGAGCTTCCACTGCTGTTTCGACCTTTCGACTTATGCCCCTCTTTGTTCAACGCATCTAACGTCGCAAATCTGAACTTTTTGGTAGTTAACAAAACAAAAAAAAAGGATTTGCGCATATCGTTTTACTCAAATCTTTCATGGAAATAAACAAGTCAATGGGGAAAAGAAGGATGAAATTTAATACTGAACGCGTTCGATGATTGAGATATTAAATGGGCAAGCAATAGCAACTCCACTTTTGTGACAACCATTCATATCAGCCTACGGACTGCTTCGGTTCATCACCGCCACAGCTTTGATGCATATCAGTGACGATTTCAGCAACGCAACAACCATGCACCATAGTGGCCAGTGCGCCATAATACAACGGCAGTTGACGAGACTAAGAGAAAGTCCGTCACGTAAACGCTAACCGTTGCTTCAGATATCTCCATCCTCTGGCAGTGATTATTACCTCACAGCTTAGCAGGCGTCCCAAACAAAACTTGGAATCAAGTCATAGGTTTTTTCTGCAACCAGCAAAAAAAGAAAAAAACAGTGCTGACAAGGAAGTGGGGAAAGTGCATTGGGAGATGTTTCTTCCGCGACAGCAATAAACATTTTTCCGCAAAGCATATTTTGTTCTCCAGGAAACCGTTCTGAGGTGGAACCAAATTTTGCAGTAAACTGTTTCCAGAATTAAGCAATCAAAATGCTACTTCAAAATATTCCACGGAATCATTGTCTATTCAGCCGTAAAACATCTCTCCGCACGTGGAAGCCTCGTAATTCCTTAGTTCCCCGAAGTCAATATAAAAAATATTCACTCGACCCCCACTTAGGTCACGTCGACGTAGCTGTCTTTTCCTCAAACTCTCCAAAGCTAATGCGTGCATGCTCACATAACCTAGTGCGTCTGCACGTATGCGCTTTTGCACATTCTGCAAAAGAAAAGTGTGAACGCACTTTCTATCGCTCATGTTTCACCGAACCGCTTGCGGCTATGCACGAACTCGAAATGGGCGTTCGATTGTGCTCTCGCCCCCTGCGACCGACCGCCAACGTCTCTGCAAAACAACTTTGAAGGAGCACACCTGAAACAACTTCTTCGTAAAGTGAAAGCGCACGAAGCGCAGGAATGGGGGTGAGGGCACACCTGCAGATATGAATTTCGAGAAATTGAACAGTCTTTGCAAAATACTTCATTAAACATTCGCAGAAGGCTAACGAGAAACTGCCAGGATGTCTTTTCATGCATATTTTTGGAATTCGCAAAAATCCGTGCATTCATATATCCCCGAGGCGTATGTCCATCCTTCTGTCCGCTGTTTACTATTTTTCTACTCGCGAACAACAATAGCGTTCTGGACTAATCAAGAGTTGAATATTACGCATCAAAACACAAATAGCATTGGGCCCACTCCTGCAAAAGCTATTTCTTTCGGTCCCGACAACTTGACTCGTCCGTAGAATTTATTCTCAGGCTAATCATGGTGCTTAACACTGCCGAATTACGCAGGTAGGGCAACTTTTTTAAAGCATATCTGATCGCGTTGTTACTTAACTTATGGCGATTACTCGAACATGCAACAAATCCACCCAACGCTCATCCTGCATCCTTCCGAACCCTTCCCCCCCCCCCC
>JAARMF010000135.1:0-12135 GCA_022844705.1 Toxascaris leonina | reverse complement strand
CCCCCCCCCCCCCCAACCAAATTTTGTGACTCAGAAATTTTGTCAGATGCACGTCAACCCCTGTTGCTCGTTTTTGCACCCATGGAGTGTAAGTGGATGGAGACATTAAGCTACGATGTCAAAGATCAACTCCAGCTGATTCGCTTAAAAAAGTCAACATTCATGACTTTCATTTCATGAATAGCTGCAAGGCCTCGCAAGCTACTAAAAGCACATCCCTACGAGCAATACCCTCATGAAAAGCGTCGTCACACATCCCTCGTCTCACAAGAGATGCATAATCTCACTGCTCTAACTGCAGCACAACGTGCGTTACGCAAAGTTCACTTTGTGCGAACAGTTTGAAAGTGCCGCGGGAATCATTAACAAGCCTATTGAAGCACAAAATTTGTTAGAGTTTGTAACATCGAACGGTTGTTTTGGGCTCAACGTTATAAACTTCTTAGGATAACATAAGAAATATCACCCAAATATCAATCAGGCAGCAAGCAATCGAGGATTCATGAATTCGTCTCGCCATCAGTTTGAATCTGAATTCGTCTGCCGCTTTCACACTTTCTGATGTGTGGATGTTGGGCGGATGAATATTCCGCGGGATCTCTTCGTGAACTCGACGTAATATGAGTTTAAGGAACACTGTTTAGCGTTTTCGCACAGATAAAAGCATAAGGAAGGGCCTGGATGAAACCAAGGTGGAAGAATCCCTGTCGAGTCCCGTGATCTCGTCGTTGTGTCGCAAAACTTGTCCTCTCTTTCCTAGTTCAATTGCATGAATCTCTCTCCCAAATGCAAATAAAACAGTTCGTTCAATTTGCACTCATCAGCTCTCATGTGCCACAGAAGTGCTATAAAAGAATTGCACATCACTCGTGTAGGTGTATATCACTGAGAATACAACAACAACAAGCCACAACGAAGCATTTGTTTCCCATTATTATTGACGTTCTACTACGACATCACACAATTAGGTGATCGTCTCCGTTTTACCGGAAACTAACTTCTGTAAGCATCGCCGCCTCAGAACGCCGACGACTTCATCGCTTTTCCTTTCGATTAACAGATTAGTCGAAACTGTTTCATTTTCAATAAGTCAAACCCAATTAGATGGCAAAAAACTCTATAAGGACCTCAAATTTCAAGGATAGGAGACGGAAGATGATCGGAGATTTCAAAAATGTTAACGTAGAAACGTTCCAAAACGTGTTTTGAGTTTTCGAAGGTGCATTTCCGGTAATTTCCATAATTCGAACGGAATTGCCAGGTCGCAAGTTTTTTTTTCTTTTGCTTGTAACGGTTCTTCAATGCACTGCAAAGCTTTCTCCACATTCCGAATGCAAACGAACCGCCGTTGCTTGAAATCATGTGGCCTTTATCCTTTATAGCACTTCATCTTCCACGTTGGAAAACATCAAAATTGTCATCACGAACAGCACATAAAGCAGAACGTCTCAAACCTGTAACTTGGGGAAATAGGCCTAAATGAGGGCAGCAACCTCATGAAGGCTAACGCGTCTCAACCGTCCATAAAGTTGATGGAGTGGATGCGCTAACGATGGCAGCGGGGTCTTCCGAAGGCGAAATGTGGAAAACGTCGTGTACAATTTTGTAACGAAGAATTAATTAATTCACATTTGAGACTGCGATATTGCAGCGACTCCACGTTGAAATGCTGCAACGAAGTGGTGTATTTGGATCGTATTATGCACACTACAGTCTGCGAGAAGATAAAGCATTTCCTCGTGTTCTCCAGTAATCTAACATCGGAAGCCAAGAGATCACACAAAAGTAGACTCTTCGGAAATGGATCGGCAACAGTTACTGTTGCTCCGATAATGCTAAGTTTGTCTACGGCTTCAAAGCCCGCAGAATAACAGTTTGCAATTTTCGATCCTAGTTCAGCATCAGTGGAACAATGAAGTCTCTTATGGAGTTGAGGATCGACCATAGAACAAACATCATCTACAGCGCAAAAGACATCATTTCCGAGCTTGAGGAAGCAATCATGCCGAATGTTGATACGAAGCGACTAAGAAACCTGCAATATTATCGACAAACGACAGATCCATCAACGTCCCTTTTCAGATTATAGAAACCGAAGGAAGGGTCATGCATCACGATTATCGTCATTTCGTCTCTCGTCGCCGAATTTCCTTAGCGTCTCCCACCTCGTCTTCTGGCCGCTAATCCGATGTTTTCCATGTCCTGTCCAATAGTATCCATCCATCCATTCTAGGGTCTCTCACGGGATCGCCGCCAAGGTGGGCTATTTTAGGGGTGCCTGGGCCCAAACGATGGCGCTGGGAGTCACATGCCCCAACTGACGAAGCCTTGCTTCCCGAATTTTTCTAGATGTTGGCGCGATACCAACGCAATGCCAGGTGCCATCATCCGTGCCTTGTTACATCAATGCAGCATTCTCATCTTCATGGCATAAACGTGATCTTACCACACTGTAACGGCTCAGCATTTCGACCTGTATAGCACTTCCGGACGGACAGCACCCCTAATTCATTTTCGCTTTGAGGCACGTTGGTATTCGCACACAAAACTCCTGCCTTGCCTTTCCAGATCAGCTGTTGTGTTCCTAGGACAGAATAGTTCCTACCTCAATGNAGGACGGAATAGTTCCTACCTCAATGATCTTGTTGAATAGGCCTGCGAGAACGACACAGCCCCTTCGACCGAGTAGCTTCCATACGTCATCTGGGATATCATTCAGTCCAGGTGATTTTCTCTACTTCATCTTAAGGACTCCATCTCCAACTTCGACTTTTGAAAGTCGAGATATGAGGCCGACAACTTCGTCGGCATCTTCAACACGCGGATGAGGAAATTGTTCATTTGTAATCTCTGCGAAGTAGGAGCGCCGACGTCCTGAGATGGCCCCGATGTCGCATAGAAGCTTATGACCCATTGTTTCTTATGTGCCTGACTTGGTACCGCGCCAAATTCGCATCGTTTTTCGAGCGAAACCGTAACTTGAATGCTGCTTCTTCTCCTTGACAACTAGGTAAACGGCAGCGTTCCATCGCCAAGTTTGCTTGTTGATATGGTGTCGCCCAAGTTTTGTTTTGCTGAGGGTGTCCGCTGTCACGTCGTGCACCGTTCAGCAATTTGACTGAAGATGCCTGGGACATTTCCAACTTTATTCGTCTTAATGCGTCCTGAAGACCATTTCTATGCCTGCCGAAGATTTCTGTTGACTCCGCGAAGTTTTTCCGAAGGTATGAAAAGAGTGGTATGCAGCATCGTTTGTATTTTACTCTTTTCCTTTTTCTTTTCGGTGGCAAACATACCACTGTTATGTTTCAGCTTATCGGTGGAAAACGCAACGCACAACCGAAAACATTGAACTGCGTTACGATGATTTGGCAAATGTGTTCAGTGTTTACACATGTGTTCTGCGTCCCTGCTGTCGTTAAGCCGGAACCATCTGTGAGTTATCTAGTGCGAAAGGCCAAATCTCTGTTTCAGCACAGGATTCATTTTCGACTGGTTGGCTTCGAAAACACCTGCTAGCAATGTGTTTTCGAAGCTCCACAGTCGGTCTGTTACCGTGAAATTTTATGTCGTGAACACGGCAATAGAAACAAGCAAAATATAAGGACACAGGCAGGTCACTAAGCGGAAACAATAAGTTTGCTAAAATGCTTTATGAGGAGCCATCATAATTCTTTTAATACTCTCGAAAAAAGAAAGCACCATTTCCGTTCATTGTTAAAAGCTGTTCATTGTCAAAAAGAAAGTCCATCTTAAGAACAACACCTCCATCTTCTTTCGAACTCCACCAAAAAAGCATGCTGTTGCCTTAATCATGCAAATAGTGATGTCATTGTACCAAACGGGGTTGTACGTTTCGGATGGTAATTCTACTAACCAAATTAAAATTCGCAAGTGGAATACAAGTACAGTACAGTCTGATTTTTAGAGGGCGGTAGAAGAACACGAAAGCATGTCCAATCCGATGAGAATGAAACTGATGGCTTTAAAAAAATTGGTAGAAAAATTGGGCACGATACGCGATTTCTAAGAAAGGCTGAGCTGAAGGCCTGATTCACTGCAGCCAGTGCCGGCAGGTAGTCTGAAGGCAGCCGGACGTGACACTGAGGAAGGTGAAATAACAAGGATCATACTGAAGTTCGGGACAGCACAAGCAATGGCTGAACGACTCCATTGTATTTAGTTTGAACGGTCTTTTGATGGTTGTCAGCTTATAGATCATATCTGAAAATCTGCGGAAGTTCAAAAAGATTCGTACACACAAGGTATGTGATAGAGAGTGGGAAGAAGATTCATTTCCTCCTGTCTCTTCAAAGGAATGTAATCCCTATGTGCGTTTGCTTGCTAGCTGATATGCGTAACTTCGCGAAAAAAATATCCTGTGTTTTTTCCAATCCTTTTGTTTCCAATTTCACTTACTGTTCTGCGTGCATTCCGCAAGTAATACAGTTCATGCTGATAAGATCCATTAAAATTCAAACGACATCGGTGCTTCAGCTGTCTTTGATTTCGACCTTTGACCTATTGTTGTCTTCCCAAATTCATTTTATATGTTTTCGGAAAGCCGCCCCTTTTGTATTGCGAGTCGTCTACGTGTGAAAATGGGTGGTGGATGCCTAGATGATCAGAAGATACGGCAAATAGTTTCCGGAGCTTCGAGGGACGCAAAATGAGTGTAAACAATCTGTCTTAGCGATATCAACCCATAGACAACTGCATCCACTTCGTTTTTGGTGAAGAAAACATTAGTTTTATTCTGGAGCTTGTGTCGGTGGTTTTCTGAATCTTTTCAGTCAATGGTCGTGCTGTTCTGGTGCCTTTTGTTCCGTTCATGTGACTGCACATCTCCAATTCATGTATATCAAGAGCAATCCAAAGTACGAAAGTACAGTAATGGCACTTATGGGGACAAAACACGTGGTGTAGTAGCGTAGTAAACGTGGAACCGCAGACACGTTATAAGTACAGTATACTAGGTATTCGGAAAGATGCCGGAAGTACAGTATTACGCCACTGTTGGGGGAGAGGGGAGGCGGCACAGCGTTACACCAAAAATTTCACTACAATGATATCACTACTCGCAATTCGCCCAGAAAGAGCTCCTCACGCTAAAATTCACCTTGTTCGTTACTGCATGCTAAATAAGATCTCGAACACTATATCCAAGGAGCTTGAAAGCCTATTCAGGGAAAGCTACTGTGTGTAGGTTAGGCACTAGGTTTGGAATGATACGTTGGCAAGGTTTTTTGAAACGGTGGAAGACAGCATTGGAGAAACGTGACATGCCAAATGCTTCTTGGGTGGGACAAGGCACTGTTGGCTTCAGCGATGCGCTCGAGCAGCACACATGTATCCATATCGCAAATATTTTCTTGAGTCATCTTTCGACTATCTATTGTCTTCATCGGCTTGTAGTACCAAATGGTCAGCACAGATTATCATGTATAGACGATGCACAGCAAGTTTAATGGTAAGTTAGCTTTCAACAGATGGCCCTTCTCTGACGAATGCATCAAGTCGTTGGAGCCGTGGTGGTGAGCAAGCACTCGGCACTCTATGCCTCCTTTATGAAAAACCATAGAAAACGTGAATTGCTTTCCGGAACTCGTTCACGTATCTGATGTCACCCATCTTACTAGAATGCAGATGATCGTTGCAATTGCTGCGAACAGGCCAGCTGGGAGCAGGAACGATGCACGCAGTGTCATCTGAATTTGTGTGTCACTGTCGTTTAAAATTCTGCAATTCACAATCCCATTACGCCTCAGGCAGAACTCTTCTAGCATCTTTATAACCGTTAAGAAAACAGCCTTATTTCGCGGCTGTCAACAAACTAAGGCATAAGTTGGGAGACAGTCGTCACCTCAACGAGCACCACTCGACGCAATTATTCTATTAAATACGAATGACTTTAGTTTCACATGAAACCTTCTTTATTTCTTTGGAATATTCTTTTCATTGTGTATTTGCAATGCTTCATTCTAATCGATTTGCTGGCGTATATTACCAATTTATTCTCAACGCGGAAAGTGAATGTCGATTATTCGGGTAATATGAATCGAATAAACATTTGCCTCAGTCTAAATTCCTCTATTTATTTCACAAATAACTGAAAACCTCTCAACATTGACGTGTGTTCCGGCAGTCGGGTCGTCGATGCGCTCGTGCAAAACGAATTGTGTGGTAGGCGTATCTCCAGCCTCGTGCGTAAGGGCATCAATCAGCGAGACTTAATTTAAGGAAGTTACTATTAGGCAAATGACTCGATTTCCAGATTCCGAAGGGTCGCACTTTGCTGCCATTATAACTTGTGCCAGCAGCTATTCATTCTGTGGAAGGTTTATCGTTTCTATAAATTACATTCGTATTGTGATGTGCATGGCGACCGTCCCGAAATCTGTCTCTTTCCCGTTTCTCATTGTTCACTCGATGGAAAACATCTATGATTTTATATGTGTGAATGACGAATCCCTTAACATTATCGCTTCAATATAATACCTCATAAAAAAATAAAGCACCACTGTATTCTCCGTGCTTATCGTTAGCAACTTCTCTCATAAAAAATACCTTTTGTCGTTCTGTTATCAGCTTGAAAATGAGCCTTCTTAAAGAAGCAACGAAACGCTGCTTATAACCCAACCCGGCTAAACCAAGCGGGTGTTACACGAACAATCAAGCAAGTAGGGATAATCATGCTATGAGATTTGGTCAGGTGCTCACTTTCGCTCATGAAATCAGTCGCCACATGAATCGCCAAGGAAAGAAAGAGCAATGAATGTGCGCAATAATGTATTCATATCTCACATCTGACTGCTCATACAACCCTCCTATAAAACACCTAATTTCCTGCAACCCCACCAGTGTGCAGCAAGGATGGGTCGGTGATGTGAAACACCATGCTGTTATTAGCTCAGCTGGTTACTCGTGATCAAGCACCCATGGTTCCCACTGTCTGACGACTTCCCAGTAGTAATTCATTATTGAGGTCGGACTATAGTGCAGTGTTTATCATTTTGTCTTTCCGGACTGCGTTCGCAATTCTTTGACGTCCCTTAGCCTTACCAATATCGTTACCAATGTAAGTAAGTAAACAGCAACCGGTCAGTTTAGTTTGAGTACTCTCGCCGATGGTATTGCTGTCTTCAGCGATGTATCGTGTCAAAAGAAGCAAGTTCGGAGGTTTGATGCCGTGCCAAGCCCGCTGCCCTTTTCGCATATGACACCAAGACAAGACACATCGCATCGAACTGCGCGCTCCCAACAATCCAGTTCCGCTCGGAAGCGCCTAAGTTCATTTCCTTCTCTAAGTACGATGTCCTCAAAGTAATATGCAACTGAGTTGGAAATGCACTACACTGCCCCACTTAGCTGTGCATTCCGGTGAAGCTAATAAGATTCTCAACATTTCGGGATAATGTTGCTTGCTAAAGCAGTGTCACGAGCATTCAAACTGAGGTAACAGTTCTTGCTCTGAACGAACAAATTTCAAAAGGAAATCACAAAAATTCACCGTAATTTTCTCTCCGGGAGCACATTTTAGCTTATATGCAACTGGATGGCGGCTGTCATTGTTAAGAAGCAAATGGGCTCGAGCGACATCACGTCGAGCAACCAGTGGTGCGAACTGTATCACTGAACAACTGCAAAGAAAGCAGTTACATGTGGCCTTGCATTCACTTCCTTTCCACAGGAATATAAAAGGAGGATGAAGCGAAGGATGTGACTATGAAGTCGGCAATTTTCACGGGCTCCGAGGTAAGCGTCAAGCATTATGAACTACGATGGTGGAGACGATGAAAGGGCTACAAAGCAGCGGGGAAAACGGAGGGTGAGGAGCAAGTGCATGCTTTGAGGCATTTTCTTGTTACGAATAAATCCGATATGCTGACTGCTATTCCTCAGCAAGAAATAATCCAATTTGCTCACATCATCGATGAATGATCATGCGAGAGGGAAGCGTCCGGGAGCGTGGCTTCGTGTGGCGATGTGTTGGATTGATCAGCGCTGAGTCACTTCACCTCCATCAGTCTCCTACTTCCCTTAGTAGTGTACACCTTGTTCAACTTACGTAAAGTCAGAACTTAGCGCTGGAGAATTGTGAGTTCGAAAAGTGGAAACCTGTTGAGGATTTGAAATGAAAAGATATCGGCGTCGATGACTTGCGAGAACAAGCAACATTGGAAAAACACGAAGCAGTTCCGCTAACGAGTATACGTCGTTCAAAAAATTGCTGCCAGAGCCAAACTTTCTGCATTTTCTGAGCTGAGGCCAAAGAAACCTCGAATTCTTCCCACTCGTCATCCCGCCTTCACTTCTATAGCTTGTGCTGATCACAGAATAAGGAATCTCTCTTCTACAGTAAAAGGATTCATGCGAAAATAACCATGTTTCATCGTCAACTTTTAGTTGATACCAAATCCAAATCGATGTGCTCTTTCAGCAAAAGCATGCTTTATTCGATGTGAATATAGACATTCATTTCAAAGGAATGCTTCACATTTGTTTGAGCCGTAAACATCTCACTTATTGAAATTACGTACACAGTGGTCCGTTTCTTCAATCAGATGTTAAAATCTCTCGCTGGTCATCGTTCTCAATATACATCGCAAGGAAATGTCTTTTCACAAGAAAACTTCCTCAATTCATTTCTGGGAGCAAATTTCTTTTCAAGCATTCTCCGTTAACACCAATGGGAAGGAAGTTTGTTCCGCATTGTTTCTCTGATAGCTCGCTCTCGCCAAAAGACGACTTTGGCGCATGTTAAAATTGCACTTTTGCAGTTTGCGTTTAGTGACGCTCACCTCGTATCTCTTCGCTCGCGACTGCGAGGAGCTAGCTCGGCCAGGGGCGGTGCAATGCGTTCATAGAGGGCGGGATCGAAGAGACCCTCACAGACTGTTTCTTCCAACAGTGCTGCGTCTCCGTCGTGCTTTTCGTAATTTTCTGTGTTTAATGGCCGCTCCAAGGAAAAAGGTCCAATAAGCACTTTACTTAAAGTTATTTTGCACATAATTAACTAATCGTTGGAAAAACAGGTTCATAACGAAGCCTAGTTTTCAAGTGACAAGCGTGTTCGAAAGCACTTAATTTCTATTTTCAAATGTGAGTGTAACTTGGATCGTCCTCAGTAGTTAAATAAACTCGGTACTGATCTGACCTATCAGTCGCCTCACGAGTACTTGACGAAACAATCGTTTCGAACTTGTGAAATCTCATTCCGAATAGCCAAGAAAGCTTAATAGCTGGAAACGCCTGCGATAGTTATGCGGTAGTCACACCCAGCCTCTACGTAAATAAATGAAATAACGAGCACCGCCCAGTCGCAGCCATCCGGGACGTTCTAGGAGAGCGCTTGCAAATGCGGACGTTGCGCCCAATGCAAGCAAGTAGAATGAAACAATTGTATAATCACTCTTGCAACGTCTGCCGCTCTATGCAAATCTCAGAGCGCTTACAAAAAAGTGATGCAGTTTAGTTGCGCAAAATGGCACACTAGAAATGTTTGAAGCTCCTACAGCAGTAATAGGTGGCTTCATAGTCAAAGTCCTCTTTATGATCACTAGCTTAGCTTGACCTGAGAGTCTGGATGAGTTTCACTTGAGAGTACTGGAAACAGCTAGCCCTTGACTTTTCAACTTCACTGCGCTTCACAGGTTATTTCTGAAATACAATACTGGCCCTGTTTTTCAAACAATGAGCATCGTCATTACCAGCGGGAATGGCCACATAAAGAAATTAGGTTACAGATTTGCGGGATCATTGACTATCCAACAAAAGGTTGCAGCTTAGAATGTAACCGCAACAATGATAGAATGCTCGACGTTAGGTGTTGCTAATCAAAAGTGTTCTGGTCCCGAACACTTATGTGCTTATATGCGACTAAAGGCGGGCTTAACCAAGGAGTTATCCATGGACGTTCGGATGCAGTTACAGGAGACGTATCTTACAGAGAATATTGAGCTGGGATGAATGAAGAGAACGAAATAGAAGGACATATTAAGAGAAGCAGGACAATACCAAAGAGAAATCAAACCAAAGGGGAAAGAGACGACTGCGGCACAAATAATTGCTACCGGTTGGTGTGGTAATTTCCCATTGTGTGGTGCTGTGCCGTTTCGACGAACCAAGTTCGTCTGTAACGACCAGCTAGAACGGTCAAAACAACTGTATAAAGCGGCGATGTGGTAAGTGGCAGTGGCAAAGTGCTGCAGTGAGTAACAGTCACTGCTTAGCGCAGTAATTGCTACTTACTGATGGAGCCGACGTTACTGGCTGCAGCAGTAACTGCTACTTTTTGAGTGAATACTGGTATATTGACTGCTAGTGGCATGTGTTTCAAATGCGACAGCAAATATTAGTGGATGAAATAGTGGCTGTTACTAATTGCTACGTTAGGGAATGCTCTCTGCTGCAGTAGATACTTCTGCACATTGCCGTTGACTATTACGACTCTGCTTTATTATAATATCTAGTACTATTTATTATAAATGATAGTCTAGTACTATTACAAATATGAGAGGTGATGGTTATCGTTGGCATAACAAATGGGTGCTGTCACTGCAGTGGTTGTTGCCGCAGTTGCCATTATTTGGTGCACTACTTAGTGATGTTTGGTGCAGCAATAGGTATTCGTTCATTTAGTAAGGGCAGTGCAATTTAGTATCTGATGTTGCAGACGAATGACTAAGGTGAAAATTTAAATGCAAACAAGCAGAACATTTTTGCACATACAGTCTAGCGAGGTCCTAATTTTCGATAGAGGCAACAATTATGGGATGTTGTTTTTTTGATCTGCGGGGAGGACACACCATCTCTGTGCCATCCGATTAATTCGTGAGAGGGAATAGACGAATTTGCTTACTGCGAATTTGACTATGGTCAGTAGCCTGCGGAGTTTTTTATCAAGCTCGGTTTGGATATTTGTAATCTAGATTTGTAGCGGCTAGCCTTCTTGCCCTTTCGAAGATGTCTCTAAAGTTAGAGCATATGACGTCACTGTAGGATGAAGAGGATCGAACGATGCCAAATAGAACACCACCGCACGAGCAGAAGTCATCGGTATGACGATCATGACTGATGGGATTGTCTGTACCTGCCAAGTAAGCAAGTCGGATGAGGTGTGAACGGACTCACACGTTGCTGTCACCATTTCATAGCGGTTATCCGTTGACAATGTGTGCGTGCGCTCCGTGCGCGCTTCGACGTCGCACGTTTAACTTCTGAGCTTTCGAGGCGCTTCCACCGTTCTTCAGTTGCGCTCTGTTTCGCTTTTAGTAGTCGTAACAAATCCACTCACACGCTTACCGGCACATCTCAGCGTCGATGGCCACCGACAAAGCTGGATTTTATTGTACTTGGCCCAGGGGTGGTTCCCCTAGCAAGTTACATATATTCAGTGAGGAAAACCGGACACACTAAATTAAGTATTCATAGTTCGACTGTCGTTACCATTGATTCATGTCATCGGCTGACCAGCCAATGCTCGATTTTATATTAGAGTTATTCTATATCCGGTAGTCTATCACATGCCATGTCTGCGTGCTCCTTCAGTGAGGTTTTGATCCGAGGGAAAGAGATGAACGTTGCCCGCGACGACAGCACAGTCATTAGCGAAGATGCTCTTTGTTAAAGGCAAATCAGCCCATTTTTAAAGCTCTAACTGTCTCGCCCCCATTTCAGAAGCTGTCTTACGCCGTTCTCGTATAAGGTGGGTATGCAGCGACGTGTCAAACTGCGAAATTCGATTGCTGCATGAACAAGAAATATCTTGGCGTTTACAGACTTAAGGAAATTATTTTATCGAATTTTTGAGGTGTTCGTTCTTAATATTCAGTGGTTGTTGTTCTGCAACAAATTCTTGAAACCTGCAACGACTTACCTCCATAATAACTCATCCCACATAGTTCAGCAGCACTTCACCACTATATTTTATGGGACTTTTGCGAAGTATCACAACTCATGCACGGACACAGAGGATGGACGCTGATTTCGCATATTAAACTTTTCTGGGTCGTTTTTTGGTTCGACAACAACATTAGGCGACCAGCTGTTTTCCTTCTTTCTTCGTTCATTGACGTTCTCAACTGCAAGTATTTCGCCTTTTCCTCTCTTCTGCTTGCCTCGTGAAATACCGGT
>JAARMF010000134.1:118553-131350 GCA_022844705.1 Toxascaris leonina | reverse complement strand
GGGGGGGAAGAGATATGTGGAAATCTAATGAAAATCCGACTGCCTTCGAACTAGCTTCAGAATACACCCTCTCTGAAAAGAACTTGATGTAACGCACGTTGTTATCGCCTGCAATGCTATTTCAGCAGATGATGCTAAAATCTTCCATGAATGTAGCGGTAGTTATCCCCTTGAGGTAAATGAGGGATACTATACGTCAGGTTTTGTGGTCATAGCAAATAAGCATCTAAAGTTTTCTATCAACTATCTTGAATGTGAGTTTAGCTACTTGATATAGAATAGCTAACCACTATCGCCGACTTCAACCGATGGCTCATAGCGAGAGGCACTCTCACTTAGATGACTGCCTACTCCACCGGTTTGAGTGATAAGACCACTAATGCCGGAAGTTCGGTATGAAGTGGTATAAGATTCTTGCGCTTTTTCACCTGAAAATTCCACTGATATCTTCCAAATAGTTGTAAGCTAATGCTTTTAATTCTTGCGTTTCCATGACTTCACTATTACTTTTTCTATCGTCACCTGCTTTCTATTAACTGCTTCGATTGTGATGGTTGGTCTAGAAAGGTATCCTCAAATTGCTACCTTGCAGGTAGATCTAATGTATAGCAAATAGGTATGTGTCATATTTACTATTCGCTTCTTTTGTGTGCAATAGTTTCGGAAGCTTAATGTATGAGAAATTATTGTGGACATTGAAGTAGTTTTGAAGCAGCGCCGGCCGCTTAATAAGAGTATTAACCCTCGATATTGCGGGATCACGAGTTATTTTCATCGTGTACTCCTCAATCTAGATAGTAGGCCAAAAATTTCGGCAATAAAGACAGTTCAACAAAATCCTTGGGAAATTGGGAAGAAAAGGGGGAGAGAGAGGGGATTCTCAAGTTTGGGAAAAGTGTGGTACCTGCAATCATCCCTCCAGGAAATGAAAATTATAAGGGGGCAAGCAATGATTCTATGCCTTGAAGATGCCATATTTCTCACCGTTCTTAAGACGTTCGTTATCAGTTCTTGTGAACAACTTACCATCCTTTAACGAGAGGTTTGTTGATGATGTTCTATAGATATCGTTGAATGGTGATGTGTAGTAAGAAGACGAAAAGCCATTTTGACTGAAAAATTATTCGCATCATTTTGATAAGAGAAATGAGTGACCACTTTGGTCAAAAAGTGAAAAGACTGACCACTTTGACCACAGAAATGACCAGCCTTTAATAAAGACATAGATTATAAGTGTATTTTAGAAATCTATTGTGTAGTATCAGTCGGAATAAGCAGTCATTTGCTAAGAAAGTCTTCAAGAATTCTAGAATTAGAATCCAAGAATCCAGGAACACCCTTGATCAGAAGAGAACATTTCCAGATAACTGACTCGGAGATCCTAAAATGGTTTTTATTAGGTATTTTGGATTTACTTCCGGATAAGATGACTTCAGCTAATTGATATAGCATATATCGTTGCCTTTTTTCTACTACGATAATACGTAAGAATGAATCAAGTACGTTATTTACGAAAGATTATTGGATGTTTCACGTATAATATTGCCCAGATCGAACCAAATCTCTAGCATTTCTTAGGGAAAAGACAATAGTTCGTCCTCTCAGAGTAATTGAAGAGGTGTCGCATATAGGAATATTTTGTTCTTCCTGCGATAAAATACTGCTTGTATGCATAAATGCTTTATATGCTATTGATGGAGACCACTCAAAATTTAAACAGAAAGACCCCTACTCGATGACCGATCCTCCACTTCAAAGAATTCTCCTCCAAAATTGAAGGGATTGGTCAATTGGTAGTTTCTGCAGGATAGTAAAGTTAGAGAAATTGGATGGAGGATGAACGCGACTAAACTCTACTTGCTCTTATGCCGAGCTGAATGGGTGTTTACGTTGAAATGGTTTCATCGTGGCTAAAGGTCATCATGACTACTCTCTCTTAGTGTGATTGTTCTAAGCAGTTGAAAAGTTGGCCATGTTTTCATAAGAAGGAGGAAGGTGTCCAATTTCCTTTAAATTATAACACTCAAAATTGAGATCATTCCCATCAAACGAAAGTAATATATTGCAAAAGGAAACCGATGAGACACTACTCACATAGGTTTTTTTCAATTTAGCTTCATCTAAACATTAAGCAGTCTAATAATTCTTAGAATCGTTATGCTCACCCTCCAATAAGATATTCAAAGCTATCGGTTCGGGGATAGATTGCTGGCCCAGCGCTAACGACTCCACTACTGCTCATTCCAAATACCGAACTTCCAATTTTGCTCATATCACTGAGATATACTCGTTCTGTAGCATCACGACGTCGAAGACGTTCATTGTTGAGTTGATCTCGCATTACGCCCAATTGTGTCTCCAATTGCTTAATGCGATTCTTTTGTGCACGATCACGATTTTCGATAATTCTTTCCACCTAAATATCATAGTTGATATGGCTTTAGAAAAAAGAGCGGTTAAGATTGGTTGTGAACGAGATTATACCCATTCAAAGATCAGTCAGCTAAGTGAGAGTCTTGTCGTAGCGCTAGCACTTCAGCTGTCTAACTAGGCAGTGTTGCCCATATCTCGTCAGTGATGTTAGACTGGAAGTAAGACTGACAAAAGCGCCGTTCGTTGGATCCCTTGGGCCAAGTGACAGCGGAATGTACACGTCATGATCCGCCTAGTTAGCGGATGATGTACCACTCTTGGGCTAAAATGGCATGAAGAAAGGTGCGAAATTTCGTCGCGGAGTTGTCTACTGAAGCAAGGATAGCACATATTGCCTAAGGTGAAGTTATACTTAATATTTCTAAGTATGAGCTTACAAGCTTTAATATATGAATGTGAGATATAATTAATATGCCATAAAAAGAAGTTAAATAGTCTCTTTATATATCGATAGATTTCAGTATCAACCCAGTGAATCATCAAAAACTTTATAAATGATAAGTGACTAGAAGGAAAATAATAGCGATAAAATTATTGTTTTACAAAAAAAGGGCGAAAAAATTTTCACGAAGGATTTTTCATGAACAACTCACCTGAGCTTTTTCGGCTTTCACCGATTGCACAAATCTGTCATGTTCTTCTTTTTGTTTATTTGTGAGTGCGATTAAACGATTTCCGTTGTCCATTTCAAGTTGAGCGATTTGTTGTTGTAATTGAGCGCAATTACGGCAAAGTTCCTAAAGATGTATTTTGTCCACTTTTTCATTGGTCTTTTTTGGTGATTTCTTCTCGGAAAATTTACTTCATCGTTATTTTTCAGCCTAATTAATTGAATAAATTTATTTCGACTGGTCACTCTTTTTTTCTCACTTCATTCCTATTTGAATATTTCCGATAGATGTTTCAAGAAAGTGATATTGGTCACTTCTTTAAGAGTGACCAATGAATGATTTAAGTAGGAAGCACCCACACATATAGAATCAAAGCGTCTAGCTGCGATCATATGTGATGGAGACTTCCAAGAAATCTCAAAAAAGCAGATTCATTTCCACTTGTCTTGAAGACCACTCTTACAGCCGGGTCCGCTCAGCAGTACCTTTATGCAAATCAGTGGTCATTTCGAGGACGAAAAAACAAAGCGTCCTGCTCGGAAATGTTTTGTAGAAATATTGGAAGGACTAATGATAAGATGTGGACAACTGCAATAGGGTAGTCTATAGAGAATGCTCTCTACAGTGGGAGATCCATAGCCGATTCTCCCGTCATACTAGAGATCCATAGCCGATCTTCCCGTTACACTGTTTTTTCCTAAATGGAACCACTTTATATATCGCCATAATCGTAGAAGAATAAGAGGATTCCTGTAACTATAAGCATCGTTTACCTTGTTTTCCCTTTCTAATGCATTCAGCGAACGTTCAATAGCTTCACGTTGTGCTGAGGTTTCGCTTATAATCGCTTCGGCACTGCGTTTCTCGGTTTCCAACTGAAAATTCATATCTTTAAAAAAATATCATTTATTTTAAGTTATGTGCAATCGAGTAGATTTCAGCTCGTCGTTAAGTCTTCCTCTCCAAGTTTTTGTTTCCTGCTCTTCTTGGAATAGGGTATGGAAAAGATAAGTTCCTATTGAAAAGTTCCTATTGAAAAGTTCCTAAAGATGTTTTTTGTCCACTTTTTCATCGGTCACTTTTTGGTCATTTCTTCTCGAAAAATATCTCTCATCAATAATCTTGTCTTTAATTTTATGACTTGGAGTTGTAGTCGCTGCAGTAGCACGATTCCTGAAGAAACTTACAATCTCGATTTTCTTGATCAACGTAATTCGTATTCTCTTCAACTCTTCGACCCTCTTATGTGTGACCGACTTGTCGGCTTCAAGCTGTGAAATACGTCGACGAAGATCGTCAAGTTCATTTTGAAGTGCTTTGCGTTCACTGTTGGCTGTTGATAATTGATTACGTAAATCGACTTCAGTGCTACGTTGCGTTGCGATTGTCTACAAAATGAATAATTGCACAAAATTAATCACTCATCTAAACTATACGTTATTTTCGCTAGTTTCAAATCGATGGTTATTAGGCATCGAAGGATCAAAGTCGCTCATTTCTTCGACAATTTGAGTGCTCCTACAATGAAATTTGCAAATATACATAGCGATGACTTATAAAAAATTCAAAAAAAAAATTCATCTAGAATATGAATGAGAGGAAAGAAATCAGCTAAATCAACGCTAGAAGTGGACAGTCTCTCGGATTTGATAGCTGTGATATCTTCAGCTCCTTGGATTGAATATACAAACGAAGGTATACATCGATATAACATCGCTCTAATATGCTCCTAGCATAATAAATATATAAATATTAAGCGGCTTCTTATGATGTCTACAGAAAAGAGATAAATGAGAATACCCTCTCAAGTTCGCTGATTTTATCGGAAAGGCGATTTTTGCTCAAGTTGCTATCTTGCAATTGACGTTGCAAATCAGCGATACGATTCGTTGCATCGTGTAAATGTTGTTTATGATCACGGAGTTCCGAGCGAACACTCATCAATTCGCTTTCCAATTGTTGTTTACGATTGTTTGCGGCGGTAAGATCACTATGTGCAATATTCAACTGAAAATAAATATTAAGGTTGTGACATTTAAATAAATAAATATAATATAGATAAATATAAATAAAAAAATAAACCCTTAGTATATCTATTCAGATACGTTTGGTGCTGAATTCCTCTGAAACAGGCGATGTAAATAATTTCTAAGATCCCGCTGTAATTTCTTTTTGTTTTTTTTTCGGGGAAGGTAGCATATGGATGAGAAGTAGCTAATGGAACTGAGAATAATGATGGAAAGTAGGTGAAAGATGGAAACTGATTTTGTTGAATCGCCTCTAGCCTTCGCCAAAATTCCAGCAATCTCGGTCAGTTACTGTTGGCTGATAGTTCGATTACAAAAGGAATAACTTCTATTACCGTCTCGGACACCGCTATATATTGGCGCACGTTGATCGTTAGATACCTATTTGTTCAGATGCACATTTATTCGTTGCTAATTCTTCGAAAGTTGCAAGTCTTTGACGATACTTGCTTACCTGACCACCTGATCAGGTATGCAGGTGTCGTCAGAAACCTGCTCTTGAGTTAATTTGAAGAATTAGTGATGGGTTAATTTGCACTTGAAGAGGTAGATATGCGAACAGACATCAAGGTATTCAATAGTGAGGATGATTGTAATCTATTTGATGCATCTCTCTTGGCTATATAATGATGATGAGGAAAGAATCTGTCACGTTCCGGTCCTCTCCTCCTCCCTCCATCGTTCCCACCACCCCCACTCGCTCTCATTTCGTTCACAAGTTTCTCCCCTCGCATTAGCCTGTGCCAAATGTCCGCCTTTTTTATATGATCGTGCGTGCTGCAAAAGCTTACTCTTCGAGCATGAGCTGAAAGTGGTGCAAATATGGTACGTTACGGAGAGTTTATAGTTAGTTCCCAGCAGCTAGAAAATGAAGAATTTCTCAACCTGAACGTTCTCACATAGTTTTTTCACCATACATCTCTCTTTTCATCATTTTTTTTGTCGAAAAACGGCTCTTTTGAAGGTTGTGAACCACGCCGTCCTCCTCATGTAAGATTGTCGAGACTATGCCAACTTTTGCACATTGTTAATGCAATAGGTCTGAACATTGAAAGTGTGGCATATCGCATCACATTCCTTCCACCTGGTGTCAGCGTAGGAAATTTTTTCATCCTTATTTCTCAGTAGCACTTGAAAATCAAAGAGTACACCTGAAAATTAATTTTCGGAAGGTTTTGTTTTACCTGATCCCTCAGTTGTTGACATTCACGTGCGATTCTTGTCTGCTCTTCAAGGCTTCTTCGTAATTCCACTTCGACCTTCTCCGCTTTGACCAAATCTCGTTTCAATCTATCTGCCGCATCTCTCAAATCAGCATTCTTGCTCTCGCTGATTTGCAATTGTGAAGAAAGCTTTCGCACCGAGTCGTTCAAGCTCTGGAAATGATACCCAACATGTAAATATGTCGACCACCCATTCAGATTGTTATTAGAGTCAGAAGGACTAATCGATAAGTTAGCATATATATGAACGAAACAGTCAGTGATTGGAAACAAGTGGAAAAGAACCTTACATTCAAATATTTTAAAGACTTTTCTGCTTTCTCTGGATAGTATTTTGAGGGCAAAATAAGGCTTGGAACTTTACTATCCAAGAACCAAGGAAATTGAGCATATTGGAGATTCCCTCCGACTTCAGCAGCAAAAAGATTCTCTTTAGTGAGTTAATCGAAGAAGCTGTGTATGCATGGTGTCATTGCATCGCATGCCTCGATGTGTTTGCTCTTATTACATTCACTACACCATACCCTAGATCCTTGGCCTCTTTTAGTAGTCGATAGAAAATAGCTGGAACTTAACTTCCTTAAGTAGCTAATCGTTGTTCTTCATTAATTGCTTATAGGCATTTTTAGGTGCTAGCGTAGAATTTTACTAACCTTCCGGTTTATGATCATTCTCAAATAGACTATTAAATGTCGATTCGCTGAAACTGAAAAGTGTTGAATTCGGTCTATATTCGCTCGATTCGTCGCTTTTAATATACGAGAGATTTATTTCATGTTTTCAATTTGTAGATCCTCAACCAGTGCACCGATACGTTTTATGCCTGATTAAACGATGTATTGCTCTCGAGCGACCGCTATTTGAAGCAAAAAAGATGAAGAAAAAGGATGAAGGACGACGAGAATGAGGAGTGGTATGCTATAATAAGTACCTGTCTTTCTGTTTCGAATGATGCCATAAGCATTTTAACACGAGCTTCACCATCATCTGTTGGTGCCCTACTCTCGAGATGAAGTTTCTTCAAATCCCAATCTTCTTCACGTTCGCGTAAAGTGCGAATATCGGTTTGAGCAGTTTCCACTTCGGTTTGAAGTTTCTTCACCATTTCCTGGAATTGTCTTCATTGTGAACTTGGAAATAATTTAAAAGGTGGATGAATGAATAGAATGAAAGAACAGCAGTGGTTATGCTCCTCCAGGTTACTATATCGTCGGAGAAATCAACAGTTCTGGCTGACTCCAAGACGACGAATTTGATGGTGGTACTCAGCGGTTGGAGGTATGGCACACTGAAACCATGAGATGGAGTGCAGTGCGGATAAGGATCAGGCTTTGAGGAAAGAACATGCGCTAATTGGGTTTATGACGATCGCATTTCTGAGGCAGGATGGCAAAAGTAGACGGCCTGTATCATAGACAGTGGGCTGCAAAATTTAAAAAGGAGACAGCTTTTGTCATAGATAATAGGCTGCAAATTATGTCCCATTTCACGATGGGATGATATGGCTTTATTAATAGTCACTGTGGTCATTTAAGAGCTAACTGAGGAAGCTTACATATCTCTAGAGAGCATAGGTTTGACCTTTGGCCATGAATGATGTGGCAGATTTATCCATTTTGAAGCTATTTCTTTTCAAATCATCATCACATCGCTATCAGCTATCACTGACCTCATGAATTACATGCATGTGTGACATCTCACTTTATATGTGATGGATCAAACAGCTGAAATAGGACACGTTCCCTTATTTTGGCCGATCGAATGTTTTGGATTTCTATGATTTCATTCAGCAACAAATGCCAGACTTTCCAAACGCAACAGATTAAACTCCATAGCCATTGCGAAGATTTACAAGATGCGATTGCGATATTGAAATATTTCGGCTATTCTCTCTAACGGCAACAATCCTTTTCTAAGGAAAATAACATTCCGTCTAAGAGCAAAGATTGGCCGGAAATAAAGAATAACGATAAGTTCATACATTGAGGTGACGAATTTGAGCCTCTTTACCACGTGTTTCCAACTCGAATGTTGTAATTTTCGACTTCATTGTACGTCGTTCTTCATCACGTTGTTTAAGTGCCTCTTCTTGTGATTTGAGAAGTTCTTTCGCTGAGGCGAGTTTCACTTCGGTCTTTCGCTTTTCTGCAACATATTCGATTGATGGACTCAGGAAAGAACGAAATTTGATTGGAAATTCATGAGGAAATTCACTTAAAAGCTTTAGTTGTTGCATAAATAGATTATTGTAAGGTGAACTGAGCATCAACAATTGATAGGTCTTTATTATAAATATCAAAGAAAGAAAAGAGAAAAAGATTATTTTCTATAGATAGTTTTAATTCGCACATCAAAAATTCATAATAGTAAATAAAAATAGCAACGTAATATATGACCGAATGATTAACTTCTAGCGATGAATAGCATGAAAAATCTATGTCATTAGTCTAAGTCGGTTGGTTTCTGGAAAGAGGCACTTAAAATACTGATAAGTTTTTGATCTGGGAGTGTTCTACAGCAAAAATCCTCAAATGAATAGCACGACTAAAATGGCTGCTAGCGCACTTCGTGAGTAAATCCGTTCAAATCTTCCATTGGGTAATATCTTTCAATGCATAAAGAGGAATGGGTGAAAGACCTTCACGTTGGTCACTTCGTATACAGAGAGGGAAAACTTCGTGCGAAGGTGGGAAGGAACGACCCTGATCGGATCAGAAAAAAAAAATTGAATTTTCTATACTTGTAAAGTCGAACAGTTCATTCATGGAAGGATGCGATATAAACCTTTGAATGTTTCTGCCTCTTACTTCTGCTATCATGGGGACGGAAACCTGCGATCCTGTCGTCTATTTAGGATCCGACTGACAAAAAAAAAGGAAGAAGGTAACAGAAGGTAACAGCTTACCTTCTTCCATGTCACTCAGCCGCTCTTCGATAGATTTATAGAGCGTTTCGTGCTTATTAATCGTTATATGGTCAGTTCTCTTACGCTGCAGACGATCCAATGACTCACGGTAGTCATTCTAGAAGAGATAATTATAATTTCATATTCCTTACTCCCCCTTTCAAAAGTTTCACTCATTTCGCTTTTTATCTTCACATCTTCAGAACCGTTCAATGATTGTTTAGGTAGAGGGACTTGAATAAAGGTAATTGAGTTATCAGCTGAAATGGTGATGGAAAACATAACAAGCATTCTTTGAATTGCAATGCGAATCCAGACTTCTATATGTAGGAATGTGGCGCAATTTTATTCCAAAAATCGTAACTCTCTTCGGTTCATTTGAACTTGGACCTTGTTGTACTGACTTGTCCATTACACCTGAACGTTTTGTAAGAACCGATTTTGTATTATTCTACTAATATTAGCTAGACGATATAGAGCATCAGCTAGCACAGCTTATCATCTCAAAATCACCTTATATATCTTAGATCTGCACGGAATATTATGGCTAATTTATATATTTATGGGAAAATAAATAGTCTTATTGCTTTAAGTAATGGAATAACTTCTATGCTCGGTTTGTTTTGATGGAAATTTTAGGTCGGAAAAGGTCAGAAAAATTCTTCGATAGATTGTTACCCTTTCTCTTTCGATCATCTCCATACGTGACATCAATTTTTGCACATAAACATCAATCGACTGAATATCCACATGACCTAGAACAAATAGAAAATTTTCTCAGCAGCATGCAATAGTTAGGCACGACTGGTGGCAAAGATAGTTCCGAATACGGTTATGCAAGAGAGGCGGGTAGAGGGTGGGGGGGGGGGGGTGCGAAAGTCGAATTAGAAGTTATTCTTTCGATGAATTTATTTCTGGATGGAAGTAAATTGGAGTTGCTTATTTCTTGAAAGATTCACCAATACAGGAAGGAAAATTTTTCTAGCGGCATCTAAGACAATAATGTTCGAGAGGTCTCAAAATGAAGGATGCCATCGTTCATATACAATGTTGTCGTGATCTTAGCCCTGAGGTCCTGAGTGCCATGAATCTAAAACTTCGAGGTCGAGGGTGCCGATACAGCACTATAATGATACATAGGGTTCACAAAATCTCCTCTAAAGTACTGCGGGGGTAGTCTAATGGTTTTCATGTTCATCGGAGAATCCCCGAAGGACTGCTTGTTGCTTTTATGGTCGTTTCATGAGGGTGTGATTTACAGGAAGGCAAAAAATGTTGACGAATATTGATATTACTCCGACTTTCAAGGACTGATTATCACTGGAACAGATAATCCAGAAATATCGCTGCCAAAATATTTCAGTGGTACAGTTCCCATTTTCAGAGTTTTGAGAGTTTATCCTTATTTCATAGCATATATGCGGCTGAAGCCGGCCCCATCTATATTCTGATCCAAGCTAACCTACTACTGGATGCACTACTGCAAATATAAAATTACCATCCACGACCACAGAGCGGCTGATCACCGAGTGGAATCGACGTAAAGCATCGTTGAGCGTATCTCTCTCCCTATCCACTTTCAAGTATTCCTCTTGCAAAGTCATCAAACGTTGCTCGGTATTCTCGAGACGCGACTGAAATATTTCTAGATTGTTTTTACCCACATTTTCTATACAGCATTAAAAATTCCAAAGGAAAAGAAGTTCCGTTGTTCATATTAATGAGAATTATAAAACAGCTAAATTGTAGCTTCATTCCCATTAGTCAGTTAAGGCTGGCCGCATCCTCATATCGCCTTACGGCAATTCTCCTGAATACGATTCACTACGGTGTTTCAGTTCTGAACGGGGACACTTCTAGGAAGTAGTTATTCTATTGCTTTACGATAGATCTTGTCTGCATGGAGACGGCGATCATTCCGAAACGATTGGATGTGCTGTGTGTAATGTATATGGATCATTTTGACGAGTTCTGTTTTTGGAGCCCTAATTGAGCTAGTCGTTCGTATTGGAAAAGAGACGGAAAGAGAAAGAGCGATTAACGCATTCATGTGAACTTTTTTTTATGGTATGGAGTGGGCGAATTCTTCACAAGTGCGACAAATTTTCTAGAGACCAAAAAATCGAAGCATAATATCACGGACATGTTTTCTTGATAAGCTGGCGGAAGCAAGATTTCCAAGAAGACGATCAAGGATGGCCCCCATATTGTCATAATTGTGGAACGACTGGAAACGTGACCAAGGAATCGCCTCCCCCCTCCACCCCACCCCCACCCTCGTGTCGTCCGAAGTTCATCATTCCCATGTGCAGTATTACTTCTTATCTAGACTTTCATCAACATAAATCCTCCAGCAGGTCAACGAAAGAAGGCGAATTTGCAGCTAACGCCTCTGCTATTTATCCAAGGTGAAGATAGCTCCCAAACTATACGTGACAGCAGAAGTGATTTCAGAAAGTCCACTGTTGCCAGGAGCCAGCCAAAGAACCTCTTGATTTCATCGTTCATTTGATCTCCTTGATATGCTTACTCCTTCCCCCCCCCCCTCTCCCCCCTCAGTGTGAAACCTTCCTGACTTTTCTTATATGTGGATGGGAAAGATCCTATCATAACCGACTTCCACTCTAGGGTAATGTAGTCGAGTAGTTGAGGTCAAGTTGTGTACCTGTAAATCGCTGATTTCAAACTTCCTTGTTTCTAGCTCCTGTAGAGCATTTACTCGGCCATCTTCAGATATTCGGTGAGCATGAGCGATCTCGTCTAAGGCAGAGTGGAATTCATCTGTCTTACGCATCATCTGCTCTCGACCAAACTGCAGCTCTTGCTCGAGCTTCTTGATCTCGGCACGAAGCACATTCCTCTCGGTTTCCGAAGCAACCAGCTTAAAAACAGCGCATAACCCAAGCACACTCAAGCGCTTCGAACGAGGAAGTTCTCGTCGAAACCACGAAAAGACATTTCGTTCAACAAACTGAAACCGTCACATCAGCCGCGTTCCCCAAATATTTTTATACTATGACTTGAGGTCACGATCTAAAACTCGAAGTTAGTAATGCATTTTCATTTCTGCTGTCTGAAAGTGCATAAGGTGATATAGAAGAAGTAAGCAACGTCAAATGAGTGTTAAGTGTGGTTCTTCAAGGGAAAAATCATCATGTAAATATGTCACGTAAATCACCTAAAGCATCACATAAATCAGATCACGGTCCAGAACAAAACAGAGATAATCACGTGAATATTATCATTATCACGTGAAATATAATAGGGAAATATCACAGGGAAAATATAAAAAGAAAAATTATTGTCGCAGAAAACGCGCCTATACAACTGGCCCTTTTGTTCGTTAAAATAGTTGACAGTCATAAAAAATGAATAGTGAATTCCGTATCCAGCAACGCAGATGATTTTGAGAGATTGCTTTCGGAAGAATTTTGCAAAATCGGAAGCGATGTCCCTCATGCGGGAACAATTCGTTTCCCGCAATTCTTTAGACTGTTTAAACTAAACGTTGATTTATCAGCTTAAAAAATCAGATAGCTTGGTTGTGCCGACGGAAAAAGTAGAATGATATTGCACCTAATCCTCCCCCCCCCCCCCC
>JAARMF010000134.1:100299-116320 GCA_022844705.1 Toxascaris leonina | reverse complement strand
ATATATATATATATATATATATATATATGAATGCAACGTAATAGCAGTGTAATAGCAAGGCTCATTTTGAGCTAAAGTTCTGGAACTTCCGTCTCATTTTTCTGTTAGTTTGAAGAGTTCAATGATTTTGTTTTTGCATTTGGGAGATGACGAAGAGAGATGTTTACCTTCAAAACGTCGATCTGTCGATTAAGAGAGTCGATCTCCGACCTAAGCTTATTGTTCTCAAGTTGTTGTGACGCATATTGTTGCTCAACAGCATTGAGACGACTCAACGCACTTTGTAGATCGCTCTCGAATGTTGCAGCTGCTGCTTTAGTTTCTGCTAGCTCCTCTTCGAGACGTCGGATATGGGAAGTCACTAAAGGAAAGGAGTCATATTATCAACAGTTCCAGGAATATATGCCGATATTGATGGGATCTTAAGCTTGTATTATTCGACATTAGTTACATATAGAAGGATTATCTGGATAATGAACAAATGCACCATGCTGGCATCAGTTGAAAGTACTTAAAAGCACAACCCTGTGTGCCATTTAGCTTCGATAATTTAAAGAGGTCAAAAATAGAATCATTTAGTAAATAAAACTCGAGTGAGTAGATCAAATTAATATTGAGAGGAAAGCTGAGTTTTTTCACGAATATGACTGACATTAGTGTTCCGAAGCACCGAATTTTGAGTCCGCTTCGACACGAACTGAAATTAGGTGATAGCTAAAGAGTTCCTACCTTGCAGCCAAGGAAAGCTATAGGTAAACCCAGCAAACATAAAGGTGTATTCAGCATGGGGAGAACCAAGCGTTTATCCAATCTCCCCTCCTCCCCCACGACACTAATGGGCGTGATGGTTTTCCACCTCATGCTTGACAACTGACGACCTATAGTTTCGAAGTTGACGTTTGTGAGCTCGACTTAAAACGCAGTCAGCTAACTTCAAGCGATCGCCGTTAATACTAACATTCTCTTATACGTGAAGCTTGTTCGTTGATTGTCTTGTTGAGTGAATTAGCACGATCGTTAGCAGATGCTAGTTGTGATCGCAATGCTTCATTTGCCGCCTCTAAATTTTTCACTTCGGTTTGTGCCGTATACGCTTCGGTCTTCCATCGTTGAATCTCCTTCAAAAATTTTTGGGAATCAATCAAAAATAAGTAAGTCATTTAGCATTTCTTCTCATACCACAAGATATTATGCAAATATCAACGGACTCCACAGAAGTGATATCTCTTTGAGGAGGTTATAGAAAGGACAATTTCGGGCATTTATATATTCACAGCCCAACTAAGTGACAGCTCTGTGATGAGGCGAAAATTTGAGCATTCTAACTAGGCGGTGTTGCCGATCTCCGACCAAAGATGATACAGTGGGACGACGACTCACAAAAGCGCCCATGGGTTACATGATGCAGATGGCGGAAGCCACACGTCATGGTCCATCTAGCAATATGATGAAGAGCCACCCTTAGGTTGCAATCGCATGAAGAATTATGAAAAATGTCGTCACGGAGCAACCTTCTACAGCAAGGACAACACATTAATCATCGACTGACCACCGACTTCTAAAGTAAGGTGAGGTGAGGTATGTACTTAGCACCGATTTTTTAGAAAAGTTGATGTGCATTTTTTTAAGCGCAGAAAAAGACCACACAGGCAGATATGGCAATTTCATAAGAAGCTTTGTGAATGTAAGTTTCTTAGAAAATGCGAATAAAAAATATTTCTTACCTTCTCGGCATCAATACGAACAATTTCAAGTTCATCGCGTACTCGTTGTAATTCTTTATTAAGTGTCTCATATTTCTCTTCCCATTCGACGATTTCTTTCTCGAGATTTTTCTCTCTATTCAACGCCTCTTCCAACTTCTTCTCGAGAAGACTTATTTTGTTTCGAAGATCATCCTCAACCGCTTTCAGTGCCTCGATTTCCTATAAAATTTCACTCAACATTTTCATTTTTAATGTTCCGTACCAGCAAGCAATCAGTCGGAGCGGAAATAGGAACCTATCAAGCTTTAAGGAAAGACTAAATTCGGATTTAAGCTGATTTTGGATTTTCTGGATCTTTGGGCAAGCCAAAATTCTGGTAGTTGGGAGATCATGAAGCTAAAAATGAGATTTATAAACATCACAGAAAATGAATAGGTTTGTCGAGCCTCCGGAATATACAAGAGATGTAAAGTGAACCATCGGACAGTTCGTAAGGAGAAAAATTTTTAGACGAGAAAATTGCATGATAAAGTAAGAGGGGTAGTACCGGAAACTAAACGAGACAATAAGAGAAACGTTTATGCAAAGTCACGTCAAGGAAAGCAAGCAAACTTTATGTGGACGTTAAACAAACGACAAAGAGAGTAGTCATGCGGGAAGAACAGTTCGATGATTCGATCAAGACCTTGAAATCAGACTACTGCTACAAATAGGTTCTCACAATCCGCAGTAAGGAAAACATCAAAAGGATAGACTCGTGGCCGAAAAGCTCGTCTAAGCAATATCTGGCATCTTGAAAGGTTTCTCAAAAAAAAAAACGCAACCTGAAGTCTAAAATTTTTTCGTAGTAGGTTCGATGCAATTGCCGAAAAACAAAAGCATCATTGCAGCAATTTGAATGTCGTGGTACTGAATACACGTCAAAAAGGTGGAAGAGATGACATGTCATCCGTCATGGAAGACATGAAGGTGGAAGACACTATCGTCCACCTAACCAACGGATGACATGGCATTCGTTAGCTACAACCGCATGATATCATATGCGAAATGACGACAGAATTGTCTGTTGAAGCAATGACGGCAAGTTGATTATCGACGTGTAAAGTTCTATGCCGTGGCAATGAAGGTGCAGCTCGTCATAGAGTGAATCTATTCCAGCTTTATCGAAAAGCATTGAATGAAGCTCTTTTTGCATAGAAATAAGCAACGATGATTGAAAAATATCCTTCCGAGATGTTGGTCTTTTACTAGCTTTACTAACTTGAGATTTACTTAATATTAAGCTACTTAAATTCTTATGCTTTTATTGCTTGAATGAATGGAATAGTTTAGTTCCTTAACGAATGGAAAGAGATAGGTGAGTCGCTTGAAAAAAATCGGAATATGAGAAAAGACTATGGAGAAATTAAACAACATAAAAAACTTGTTAAATAAAAATTGAGTTCCTTTTCAATCGTTTGCCACCGTATCGAAGAATAATGCTAACAAAACCCTTTGAGCGAAGAAACGCTATGGATATGGTATCACTTTTTGTTTGCGTTGGAAAATGTAACTTACATGTTGATGTTGGTCACGTTGATCTTCAAGTTCATTTTGATATTTAGTCTCGAGATTCGCCAATTCGGCTTTTAGTTGATCAATTTCGGCTTGATATTTATGTTTGAGGTCTTCGATATCAGCCTTCTGCCGATCGATTATACGTTGTTTCTCGGCTAATTCATCTTCGAGAAGTTGTAGACGCCTTGCAAGATCATCCTGAATTTTATGGCTTTCGAATTATTTTGCATTAAATCTTCGACAGTATTTGTTCATCGAAATTTGTACCGAACATTTTTTTTCTGAATTCGGCGCTCTATTTCAAGCTTAAATCCGTGAATTGTGAGCTTGTTTGGGCTAAAGAAATGGATCCCTCACCTTCTATTCTCTGTCATATATTGCTGCATTACTGATGCCTACGAAATGTCGACCGTATTTCCGGAAATAAAGCCGCACTACGCTGTCGGCTCTTATTGATTCGACAACCGAAATTTTGTGGAAGCATTTCGAAGTCGATTGCACTGAATTTCGAAATCACTGCTAACGCTTCCAATAGAAGCTTAAAGACGCAGAAATATACCGTCCAGCGACATTCTAAACGATAACTAGATGCTTTATGTTAAAGCTGAATCAACGGGATTTTTGTTTCACTGAATGGTTTGATAAGAAGTCCCTACATTTTGCTGCTGGAATAGATAACGCACGACTCAAATGACTCCTCTAGAAGAGCATATTTCATGGTGAGGAGCCATAACTATTTATTGTGTCCGATCACACTGAGGGGTTTCTATTTGAGAGGAAATATATCACTTACTCTTTCATTTTCGAGTCTTTCTAAATCTAAGCGATGCTTATCGCCAAGTTCTTTCACTCGAATTTCAGTAATTTGAGTCGATTCATATAGATCACTTGTATCTGCAATGCAAAAAATTAGAAGTTTTTTTATGAGTTTCAGAGTGTTTTATCAAAAAATTCTCGACTCTATCAGAGGCTTGTTCATGGATAATCGCTATCATATATGTAAGTTCATAGATGTTGCTGTTGCAACGAAATTGTTTTGAAGCTTCAATAGATCGAAAAACTGAGTAACGGAAGCAATACTGGTTATGAGATGGCATCAAAGACGATAGTAATTATTGATAAGGCGATTCAATAAAGCGGAAGTGAATTTTTTTCTCGAAATCCTGAAGAGTGTGGTGGCATTTGTTGTTGGCACGGTGTCTTTAACAGTATTTCAAATGGAGTGATTTTCTGCACAACCTATAATGGCAAATGCAAAAGCGTTCCTTCTGTTCGGAGTATTCAATTCTCTACAAACCCTCCTTCCTGCGTTTTGCCGGAGTATTCAATAGAGAAGGAAATGAGCGGGGAATGGGCTCAAGATATGAATGACAATTCATTTCGTGACATTGAACGTTGGAGAGGTTAAACTAGAAGAACAAGAAAATTTTGCAACTGACCTCCACCTCTTCCACGAAGCGCATTCTCGAGTCTTTCTTTATTTTCTTGATCAAGCTGAGCAAGTCTTCCTGCAACATTTTTATTACTTCATCTAACATGGCTAAACTTTCTGCCTTCCAAGTTCGTATAGTCCTTCTTCTTCATGTAAGTATTGCGTAAACGATCTCATCACTATCTACGTGGGCATCATTGTTTCGTAAAATAATCGAGTCGAAAACGCAGAAACAAGACCTATTAGCCAACACCCATCATCCATTAGCATCCGCCCTCTTCTAACACTTTTTTTCCGGTGAGTCATATTCTTTCCGAGTCTAGCTGCAATCCACTATTCTCAGAATTATTCCTTTTCGATACTCTTACAGAAGATTTAGTCTATGAAGATCTAGCTCGGCCGTATATTGAACTCACTTCTTAGCTCGTCGATTTCTGCTTTAGCTTCTTGTAATTCCCTTTCGAGTTGATGCACTTTGTTCACCTCATCCTTGTACGCTTGTCTCGCTTTCTCTTCACTCTCACGAAGCGTTCGATTCTCAGCTTCAATCTTCTCAATTTCTTTCTCCAATTTACGTACCCTTTCCTTTAGTGCATCCACTTCCATATCACTCTTTTGCTTCAAGCTGAAATACGTTCACACGATACGCTATTGAACATCATTAATTTGAGGATAACAACTTTTATTTTTCGAATAATTTTAAGGAAAAGGCCTTTCTGCTTGAAAGCTTCATCTGTCCGAAAAGGAGGATCCTTACTTTTTCCAGAATTCGAGAAAGTCAATCCTTTCGCCCACAGAAATCCAGGCAATTCTATGCTGGACGTTTGTGAGCAGAGCTCTATTTCCGGAAATGAAGGGTTCTTTCTAAGTGTTGAAACATGTATCTAGACACGAATACTAAATAAGATGCACCAAATCATTATGTTCACTAACCTCATAATCTCGTTCTTCTCCTTCTGTAATTTGCTATTGAGTTCGGATAATTTTGCGACTTCATTTTGCGCTGAGGTGAGTGAATTCTCAAGCGTTGTTATCCTTGCCATACTAGTTTTAAGTTGTGTATCCAACTCATCGTTATGACGACGTAACATCATCACTTGACTTTCATATTCGGTGATTTGCGCTTTCAGTTTCTCGATTTCTCCAAGATGCACTAAAATATTGCCGCCGATTATTAATCAATTTGAAAATATTTAGTTCAAGAAGTTTTTCTACTGCTCTGTCTTATTTTTATCTCTTTTCATAAAAACATGGCAAATGGGTGGTCTTACCTATTCTTTCACCAATATTTTTTTAAAATCATGTAACCTATGAGTTCAATGCGGAGAAATTTCGATCCGAGAAGGAGGAAGCCTCTCGCGAAAATTTGTACCTTCATAAATTTATATGACTTAATAGGTGGATTCATGAGGAAGTTGCTCATCTCTCATCAGCATAATATCCTCATTGCCATAAAACCTTTAGCATCATTCCGACTATAGCGAATTTTAGTCCACATAAAGCTAAGCCTTTCCAAAATTGGATGAAAAAACCATTCATCGTAGTTAATTTCCTCATCAATTTCATAGCCATTCGCTCGCATGCTCTCAGTGAGGGAAACGCATCTCGATGCTCTAGTTGGTCATCGGAAATGTTTCATATTATTGGTATTAAGGCCAATTTTAGTTGAACATTTCTTGTCCCAGCCATTTTATAATTCCAAACGAAGTGCACGATACTATACGTATGGAAGGCTATCAATGCAGCAGAAGAAACCCAGATTTATTGTGACCTTGAAGGTATGAATGAGTGTTATCATGTCGTTAGCACTCAGCTGCTAACAGGCTTTCGAAAGCTTTATGTCGAAAACTCCTCAACTAAATGAGGTTGTCTTTGTGATGAAAAAAGTTGCAGGAACGTACGACGTTGGATTAGTGCGAATTGACGATAGCTGCTAATGAATTCCATTGGGATCGGCATATTCTTAATCATCTGAGGTTGAATATGAGCAAATCATAAGAAACATTCTTGTGCTTCAAGAAATTGATCATAATTGTTGACCGATATTCAGTTGGAACAGACAGCTTTGTTTCGCAGCTTATACCTGTCTAGATCGGCGATTGTGAATAGCGGTAATTAGGCGTTTATCAGAACAACTTTGTCTTCGTTGCATTTTCTAAGATAGTTGAGTAGCTCTAAAGCAGGTACACGCATAGATGTGTGAAGATTGGTTCGGTGGTAGATAATAGCCGAAATATTTGGATCGGTGGTAGATAATAGTCTAAATATTCAAAACCGACACTTACAAAGACTTGCTTTCTCGATATCCTCTCTTCTCTTGATTTCGACCTCCAATTTATGCATAACGTCGGTCAATTGTCGTGCAAGATCGTCTCTTTGCTTACTGAATCAAACAAATTTTCACAAGCCTTTCATATATTAAATGAGGAAATTTCTTTGAGAAGAACAGCATGTTAGTGGAATATGCACCTCTAACCATTAAACAATCGTTTCTAATTGGCGTGAAATTCATCGAAAAATTGTCAAATTTCTGGATTTTCTGGACAGCCTGAGACGCTTTCTTCGTCTTTCCAGACGACAGGTTCATTGAACCTTCGGTTCTTTTGGTTGTTTTCCGCTGCACGGAAAATGAACTTTTCAAAGTTGGCTCATCGAAATCACTGATATATTTCCAATCATCCGTTTAATTTCCAAGAGCAATAGGAGAGTTGCAGTAAAGAATCTGACCTTATTTCATCGCGCTGCTGTTTAATCTCTTTGACGGTCATTTCGATCGAAACAGTACTCTTAGTAGTTGAGTCGAAATTTGCTTGTAAATGATCAAATTCACTTGTAAGCGCATCGAAGCGTGCACGCTGATTTTCGAGATCCTTCATGAGATCATGTCTCAGACCATCGAGATTCCTTAGCGCTTGATCTAAATCATCGATTTTAATTTCATGGTGGCGGAATATCCTCATAGCAAAGAGTTTTTAGATCGTTTATAAGACCTGCGTGCTTATGATGAAAGAACACTTGGCAAAAGGAAGTGATAATGAGCTGCAAAATGACCAGAAAATTTTCTTTTGCACCTCCGGTCTGGAGAGAGAAGAAATGAAGATGGCAGGATCTATGAATTTGCGAGTAGAAGGAGAGGAAGAATCGCTTCAAAACTTCTGTTGGAGAATCTGAGAGTAGGAGAAGAATCTGGATTCAGTTCCACCTGATTCCTGCTTAGGTTGTTTCTAAGGACCATCTTTGATTATTCTTCTTCCATGACGGAGGAGGGTGAAGAAGTGAGTTGACCTTTGAGGATGCCTGGTGAGATAAATTTCCAGATTTCCAGAATCAAGCGATAAAATGCTAAGCGAACGATGGTCATCGAACAATCGATCCTAATGGTCATCGATCTTACAGGTCATCGACCTTAATGGTCAGATCCTTCCTCCTCTGCATTAGTTCGAGATAAGTCACCTTTTTCATCAATCTTCCTCAAAGTACTAGTGTATTCGATTTCCAGATTCCTGTATTTGTCTTTAACGCCAGTCAGATCGCCTTTGAGTCGCTTATTGTCATCGACGAGGACATCGATACGGTGCGTCAATTCCATTATGCTAAAAATCATTGCCGTAGAATGTGATTGCGCGTGAGTGTCATATATTTAAGTTCAATCGCTGCGATATTTGTTGTAATTCAACTGTTAAGGAACCTGTGATATTGGGAGAATTGCAAGCTAGTGGAATGCTAATCATATTTCGATCTTAGTGAATTGAATTTGATGAGGGGGAGAGGCGGTATTGGAAGGGGGGAAGGGGGTGGAGATGGACGAGGAAGAGGTGATCAGGTTGGGACGCGACCAAATCTTACAGCTTTATCCGAAACCGAACTTATCTAGCGTTTCTTCTTTCGCGAATATAAATGCCCTCTATGATAGGTATATTTGCACCATAATGGGTAAAAGCAACGACTCATCTTCACAGCTCATTCACGTTCGTACTTTCTATCGAGCCCTCTTCAAAACTCCTTCTTGGAGTCATCATTTTTCCGGACTCATATCGCTGCAATGGATTCATATTATTGACAATAATTCTTTACATACCGTGTTTTATATTCTTCTTCAATGTGATGATTCTGTACTTCGGCATCATCAAGCGCTTTCCTCAATCCATCGACATCCGTTTGATCTATTATCCTGTAAATATGCGTCAATTCTCTAAGATGAATCGTTTATTCGACACTGATATGTAGCACTACAATTTGACTATGATTTTGGGATCGTTCGAACCCTAAAAGTTGAAGGAAAACTGCAATAATTGAAGGAAATTGCGCCGACAAATTTCGATGAGCGATGTGGACCTGGATCAGGATTAATACTCGTAACGGCTCACAGTTTTCATCAAATTTCTGAATATGTGAATCTCCGTAAACAATTACGCACAATCATAGTGATTTTCATTTTGGAGTAAAACTGTCAGAAAAATATTTTGGAGTAAAGTTGTCAGAAAAATATTCCCGCTAGAGGAATATAACATGATTTGCATCGACGCTTAGAGGATTGACGAATTTTGTTGACTGCATAGAAGATATTAGGATCTATGAACCTATCGTTCGATCTCCTGGATTTAATGTTAGTTGTGCTAACATATTCTCTCTCTCTCCCTTTCCTTCCTATTCTACGTGATGTTTCTGCCGATTTATGCCAAATTTGCATAAGTCTTTTTGGGAACAAGATCTTCTCGAGTGAAGTTTTGATCCTTTGAAATTCGACAAAATCTGATGAAGCCATCAATCTGTTCAAGGAATAAGGAACATTTTGAGTGGAAGAACTCGGTGGTAAGTTCGTTAGATAAAGATAATTTCATTCAGGGTTCTTCTTCAGTTTCAGTTGGGGGTCGGTGGCTCAGCTAGAGCCTTCGCCTATTCCGTGAAAAGACCGGGGTTCAACTCCTGACTGATTTCCTAACGGGTCATCAGAAGGCTGACCACTAGGCGTCCCCAAAATTTGGTCATACCAGTCGTATGTACGCCCGGTTGTCAGCTATATCGATAAGGGCATCGATGAAAACTACAGCTGCATTCGTACCTTTTCCAGCTGCAATTATTTGATTCCTTTTCTCCGACAAACGATCCCTTAGCAAGTAAGGGGGAGATGTTAAAAACGGAGCCTTTATAAGGGTGATGAATATGTGAATGAAAGCTTACACTCGCAATCTGCGAATTTCCTCTTCAAGCTTTATACGTGAACTTTCCGCCACATTTTTCTCGACTTCTGATGCGCGCAGACGCTCTTCTAGGCGTCTAACTTCACGTGTAGCATCCTCCACTGATTTGGCCCTCAAATCGATACGATTACTTATTATGTAGTTGTTGCTGAAGCAACTAATTCGCTTAATATTTTTACAAGTATTAATTAGTTTCCCAATTGAAATCTTTCAAAGAGGTCGACCAACCAACTAAGATGCTCGACTGGCATCCTCTTCAATATGCAATTTTTTTCTCGCAAATCCGTATCCATCAGCGGAGGAAATTGAGCGGAATGTCTAAAATGTCGGTACCATGTGTTGAAGTATTTAGCGAACTAACGGATTTCTTTAGTTGGTTGGATTTATTAAGAACTACGTGAGTAAGTTCTATCTAATAAAATAAGCTAGGAACTATGGTCGATCATCAAGAGTATTCGGAAATATTTGATGGGCTAAATATTAATTCATTATGGAGGCAGTTGAGTAATAAACATAAATATAAAAAACACTGTTGATTACATAATAATAATAATAATAATAATAATAATAATAATAATAATAATTATTATTATTATTATTATTATTATTATTATTATTATTGTTATTATTATTATTTTTATTTTTATTATTTTATGGATTGATAAAGAACGATAACCGAAAAGGATATACGAGGGATTCGGAAACGATATAAGCAGTCATGGCGGCTTTAAAGCAACGTAGTTTCGCGCAAAAGCTCCATTTCATGGATTAAGCTAATAGGGGCCACCACGAGGATTTCTTGTGCATGCAGTAAATCGCTTTTACTTTAAACAGGAGATCGCTTTCCATTGGAAAACTAAGGGTTGAAGATTTGAGCCGGCTGGGTTGACACAAACTATATGTTTCGTAGTTCTTTAAAAGGACAGAAAAAAACCAGACATTTGCGTCAATAATTAAGCAACCATTCAACGATTTCTCATTTGCTTGTCGAAAAAATAAGCCGTAGAATCGAAAAACAACTATATGACTTCTTCGGCTGGAAATTGTTTTGAGGACTTTCGTTTTTAATAAAGTTCATTGATGCATTTAATGATAGCTTTTAATTGTAATCAGTTTTTATAGGGGGAATTTAGCGATGATGGAAATAAGGGGACGGATTCTTTGGAAGCATCAGATTATCCTACTTACATTACCTTATACCCCAATGTGATAAGCATTTGGGGTTACCATATAAGAAGGAGATAGATGTAAACAACTAAATGGATGTTATTCTAAGAACCGAGCTATAGATAAATAAAATTTCGACATGCTCGAAGGAAGGCATAAGGAGAAAAGCGAATCAACGAATTTCAAAGCTATAGAAATAAAATTTGAAGAAAGAAAAAAAGACGACGAATAAAACGCTCACTGAATATTAATGTCTCTTTTTGCGTCAGCTAGCTGCTTTTCCAATCGTCTGCGTGTCTCTTCTGCGCTCTCAAAACGAGTTACCATTTCGCTGATCTAAAATATATCGAACGATCAGCGCATCTAGAATATATGGAACGAGGCTTCATCTAATGATTATAACACAAAAATGCCAATTTGAATGTCGCAATTGTGTTATGTTGCTATGTGTTACAAGTGTTATGAATAAAGTAGTGTTATAAATAAAAACAGGTTCACTTGGGAATAGCACTTGAAATTTGTTTTTTTCGACGAAACTTTTATTATTGAAGAGGATTGAGGCTTTATTCAGTGCGTATAATTTCTGAAAGACCATACATTCATAACGGATGCTAAATTGAAAAAGATCAAACGTAGCCATGGGAAAAATTATGAGTAAATCGAAAGTAACTGTGTGTAAGTAATAAGCGCATTTGTAATTGCGTTTATTCAAGCGAATGATTTTGCGAATCTCGAAGAAGGATTCGTTTTTTTCTGATCCAACTCTTCATATGAGTCTTGTGGAAAATATCCATTATCCAACTTCCAGCGATTGTCAAATGAGAGATAATTAACGCAAAACAACTCCGTACTCCGTTTTTTTTCCTCCCAAATTCCTTGGTAATATCAGAATCTTCCAATACGTCAAGGAGGCAATAACTCATTTTCATCATCGGTGAATCAATTCGAACGCTCATGAAATGCTAATCTATGGCCGAGATCAGATTAACTATTTTCTATAAAATTCTCTTCAGTCATTCTCTAGTTGAAAACATTAAACATATCGACAAACGCTCACACAAATAAATGCACACTAAAAGCGCATCTCTACAATGCTCTTTGTAAATGCGAATTTCGCAAACGTTTCTTTTGCGCAAGAGGCAAAGACAGCGTCCATATAAACATTGCCATTCATCGGCATCGTTGTTATTTTGTGTAGCTTGTTAGCAGTTATTGTTTATTCGCATATCACTAAAATTATTCGCATATCCACTAATCGACAAAGAAATCGTCCGATAGTGAGAATCCGAATTCATATAACACGAGAATTGAATAGAAATAATGAATATTGTTATATTTTCGTGGAAAAATTGCATAACGCTAATTTACTTAACGCTAACTTTACAGTTTAGCTTCCTGTGTGGTCTCATTTACTCAGTATATACAATATTCCTCCTTTTTATAATCCAATATGGAAAAGCTGAGAGGATTTCATAAAAAGAATTATTCATTACGAATTCACGGATAAAGCGGAAATGATGCATGCAAACGTTCTATGATGATATAAGCAAGCATACAATTTTCACTGCAAAGCAACAACCTTTGAAAGATTTACTCACCTGCAATTCAGCGTTCTTCAGCTTACGCTGTAGCTGTTGCAGTTCATTATCGCGGGTTCGTATCGCATGTCGAACACTGCGCAGCACTTCCGATGGTATCACATGGCCGGCTGCAATTATTCAACGATATATGTATCACAGCGACTTTCTATTTTGTGCTTTAGAGTGAGATATATTTAGCTTAAGCTTATTAGCTAGATACAATAGAAATTGGTTGCATAGAGGGTTTATGCGAATAGCTTTAAAAGAACAACTGAGATGAAAAAATTTCCCGTGATGAGGGGGGGGGGGGGGAGGGGGGTATGTTCACCGATTATGCCTCTATTCCATATGAATATTCGAAACCACATGTTCAACACCTTGAAAATGCACTCTTCCTTATGGCTGAAAGAAACCGCGTTACGGTTAAGTTCTCTCAGTTTTTAATTTAAAGACGAATGCTGCAAGAAGCTTACACGGTGAAAGAGATCTCGTTCGTTTAATTGTTTCAGTACGCACCGATTCCTTCGCAAGTATATGCAACTTATGCAGAACTTCCTGTAATTAGGGCTGATTTGTTGTTGCCAGCTGTCGATAACTCATTTCCCCCCGAACCCTCTCGTAGATAGGATGCAATTTTCAGGATATCAGCGAGGCCTCGGAAATGATGGAGGATATTGGTTTCAGGCGGCCACGGAATAAAATCCTGAAATTCACAGAAAAGCTGCCCCTTAGGGTGACTCATAATCAAAAAAAACGGGGTTAGAAAGGAACAAAAAGCAATTATTCACGAGTGGAGCAACTGAGATACAGAATGTAAGTGTTTCTTCATTTACAAGTGCGTAGCTCCGGTAGATCCGTGTATAGTTAGTTTCCGGAATTAAAGAAGCAGCACGCCCCCATCTCTTCCTCCTTTCCTCCATTTCTTCTCCCTGCTGCCATCTCAGATGTCCTTCAGTTATTGCAAGAGTCCATTCAAGCGTGTTTATTCGTTTCATTCGTATAGTAGATGCGGTTATATTTCTCCAGCTTGTGCTAACGTGATTTGAATGATATACCTGACTTTCCGTGAGACGCTGTCTTGTTCTCTTCAGCTCAGCCTCAAGCGCAGCCAGTTTGCCACCGTTACCTTCTCCACGCGATTCAAGTTCAACAATCCTTTCGATAGCCTCCTCATATCTGTAGGTGAATACATTCGTAATGAAGCTCGATGTTTTGGCAATCATTGATGAAACACACTGCACGAGTTTGTGAGAGGCATGACGCATCAGGAAGATATTTTTGGAGAAGAAAACAAAGCTTGAATTGGATACCGAGGATGGATAACCTAGATTCATATAAATCTGCGACCAACCTTCTTTAAAGCTTTTGAGCTCGCTGGTGATCAGAAAAGCCTTGGATTGGAATTTAGGTGCACGCTTCAGCAAAATTCATCGTTTAGTAACTGCAGAGAATTTGGAAGATAGGTAAGTTGGTTAATATCATATATGCTACAATAGACCGAATCTTTTCTATATGAGGTCCTTTATAAATGAAACATAAACAAATTTTGAAGGAAACTGCCACTTTGAAGCTTAGGGACGATGAAGGTGAGAGCATTAGTACAAGAGGTCCGTCTTTAGTAGAGGAGGTAGAGGAGGTTAAGATTTTGAAGTAATAGAATGCCGCTTATTGAGATAAAAAGTTATGTATAGGTGACCCTCTCTACCAATTGGGAAGTCTTGAATATGGGACCACAAAAAAACGTGGAATCGTCTTAAACGAAATATCTTCCTCTGATATATTCTTTGGTATCCCTTTCCGGAAGTGACAAAAAACGGATGGCCTTTTTTGATTCAGAAAATGGAATATTTCGACCAATTCCGTTAGAAAGATGTCAAAGCAATAAACTTCACAAGCAAATCCCAAGGCAAAATGTGATATTATATAGTCGCAAAGATAAATGAAACATGAAAACGCTCACTTCTTCATGAGTGCGTCATAATCCTCAATCGATGCGCCTGCAGGGATGGTTTGATGCTCACGGAATCTCTTCAACGCCTCCATCAACACAGTGTCCTGGTTTATCACCGTTCCGCCCTCGGTCGATGATTCCTAATGCAATAGTTTTTTGTAGGTGGGAAATTTGCTTATAGTGTTTCCTCAACGTTGCACCCTTCCCCCCTCCCTCAGTCTTTCTAGGAAATGTTGCCAACAGAGGAAAGAAAATTCTCTACCCCTAAACGCTATGAACGTTCGCAGGAGTTATTCAAAACTCCCTAAACTCCAGGGATACTCATCAAGATTTCTGTGCCTTCTGTCAACTCAAGTAACACCAATGTTTGCTATATGGTGTTGTACCGTCTCGATCGTTTATGGGCTTCTTGTAAACGCATTTTTCTGGAGGTATGAGAATGGGTGATTGGGTATGAGAGTGGTATGGGAATGCACCGCTTACTTGAGCAATGCTCAGATTAGAAACAGGCATCTATGCAGTTCTTACAGATTGAACAGTAATGTACCTCACCTGAGTTGCAATAGCTGAACTGGAATCTTGGCGGAATTACAAAATGCTAACTGCAATTTCGCAGCATTCAGGGGAACGGTGACTGAAGTTGGGTAAGCAAGGTGTGTATATGCTCTACTAGTAACGTTAGCTGAGATAGAGGCAAATTCAGTATTCGTAAATGAAGACTGAATATGGCGTCAGCGTTCTTGATTTGTTTTACTGTTAGCTGACAAATGGAGTATTCCTCATTGCTCTATTATGGCTACGACATCATCGAATATTGAGTGGATGGATCGTTCATATACGATTTCCCCAATATTATGAAGGATCAATCATCTAAATAAGTGCGATACGACGGTGGTGATCTCCGTAAAATAAATATCATACCTCAAACACCGAGAGGTTAAGTTGTCGAGCCACACCGCCAACGTTGCGCATTACCTTGACGAACTCATTACGCTGGTTCTCTAGGTCACGCTCGGTTTGATCTTTGAAATCAGCACATTGCCTACGTACCTGTTGAAGTTCAGCCCATAAGTCCATCATCTTCTTCTGCTCTTCGCTCAAATACTGCGCCAGATTCTTAAAAAAGAGAAGAAGACAGTAATAAAATCCTTTAAAGTGTGCCAATGAAAAAGTACATAGAAATAGGCTAATTCCTAGGGTAGTTCGATGTAACCAGCATACCAGCAATCACACGAATTGCTCAAACATTCCTAGGGTTTTCAGTATTAATATTATGACCGTATTGATCTACGGGATTCGCTCCGATTGAAAAACCTAGTAAACCATAGGCGTTGTTAGCCTGTCTAACCAAGAATACCTCGGAATTTCATCCCTTTACATATCGTCTCGATAGAGGATGAGATTACGCGCGATCTCCCCCCCCCCCC